>CAKAOI010033792.1:0-67500 GCA_916701655.1 Sebastiscus albofasciatus
AATATATGATAATATTAATTACTATCAGGGAACAACATTCGTATTATACAGGCTTATCAATCAGTGTGATATAAGTCCAATAAGGATCCTAAATTGGTGACTTACTAAAGCATTCTGTTTGGAATATTTTCTCTCTGTGATCACAGTCAAAACTTGTGCATATGTCTGTTTGTGTTTCTATGACAGTGCGGATGAAGTCTTGCTGAAGCCGTCTGGGGCCCAGCTGACAGTCGAGTTCCTGGAAGAGCATTCATTCAGTGTTCCTGTCATGGTGCTGAGGCGGGATGGCCTCGGCATGACCCTTCCTCCAGCGTCGTTCGGCGTCAACGATGTAGAGCACTACATCGGTAAAGTTTTTACTACTAAATTTATCTGTACTGATTTATGTAAAGATTTTTAGGCAAATGTATATTAGAGCCTTTAAATATTTGTTCATTTTGTTCCAATTGCAGGTTCAGACAAACAGATTGATGTGATTGATGTGTCTCGCCAATGTGACCTGAAGATGCGGTTGGGAGACTTTGTTGAATACTACAACAGCCCCAATAGAGACCGAGTGCTCAATGTCATCAGTCTGGAGTTCTCTGAGACCAGGTACACAAAGATATTCACTGTACTGACCGTCCAGTTCAACATTATGAGGCGGTGTCTTGTTATTTGAGTTTGATGATGTTACTTCTCTATCAAATTCATTTGATCTAAAAGACAAAAGAAAAATAAAGAAATGGAACTTCATAGTTTGAGTGAAGTTGTGTTGTTTTCGGCTAGGGTTGAAGTGATGTTTTGAAGACTAAAGTTAAGTGTTTGACTTGTCGTAGGCTCTCAAACTTGGTGGAGACTCCAAAGATCGTGAGGAAACTATCATGGGTGGAAAACCTCTGGCCTGAAGAGTCTGTGTTTGAACGCCCTAATGTGCAGAAGTACTGCCTGATGGGAGTGAAGGACAGCTACACAGACTTCCACATTGACTTTGGAGGCACCTCAGTATGGTACCACGTTCTAAGGGTGAGAAGAAAAATGATTTCAGTCATGTTTGGGAAGTTTCACTTACACTTAATGCAAAATATTTTTTTCTTTTATAAAAAAGTATTATTTTTAACAGCTTGTCTCTCTGTGTCTATTCAGGGCGAGAAAATCTTCTACCTAATTTCCCCCACCACAGCCAACTTGGCACTTTTTGAGCGGTGGAGTTCCTCGTCCAACCAGAATGAGATGTTCTTCGGAGACCAAGTTGACATGTGTTACAAATGCTCCGTCAAACAAGGAAACACCTTGTTCATACCAACAGGTGAGCTGCGATGCTTCTGCTTGTTTTGTTCGTGTTGGCAGAGTTGTGATAGACAAACAAGTCTGAATCAAATGATGTTTACACTTTTGTCATGTGTTTGTCTTCCAGGGTGGATTCACGCTGTGCTGACTCCTGTGGACTGCCTGGCCTTCGGAGGAAACTTCTTGCATAGTCTCAACATTGACATGCAGCTGCGGTTAGTTTCCTCAGGATTGTTTCCAAGTCCATGTAATCTTATTGTAACCCTTTTGAAATGTTCTTTTAATGTTATTGACATTTGAACACCACTTGTGAACCACGGGGTCGGGACACTTGTCTATAACAGCAAGACAAAGAGAGGGCGAGGGTGAGAAATGAAACTGAAACTTAGGGCGCTTTCACAAGCCATAGTTTGTTTGGCTAGTCCGAATCAGAGTGAAAGTTACACTTTTGGTTTGTTTTCTAGTTAGTAAAAAAAAAAAAAAGATTTGCGGCAGGGTGTGTACAAAGGAGCAAATTTATCTTTTTAGTCTTGAGAGATGCCACTTCTATGCAGGGTATTGCGGACTTAGAAATATTGCTGTCAAAGTTTTTTACCTTTTTAGTGGCACTGATGTACTGTGTGCATGAATCCCTTTTCCAGTTTATCTCGAATGACTTTATAACCGTCTCTATGTTTTGTGGACTTTATTTTTCTTATTCTGTATGTTCTTTTCGGCCCAGATGTCAAGCAAACATCGGACTTCTGCAGAAGTCCAGGTCAGTCCTCTCCCACTCATGTTAATCTGTCTTTTACCTTTATTCATCTCAACAAATACCCACACAGGCAGCCTGCGTTTTGGATCGCTTGGAAACGGTCCGAGACCACCTCTCACAAGCAGTCTAAGACCGGTTGCTTTGGTCAACACCAGAGTACGATTACTGCATTCACAACCGTTAAAACGCACCAGAGTTTGATTCAAACGGACTAAATGTTGGTTTGTGAAAGCGCCCTTAATTTTACTTGGTAATTGTTTCAATGCTCTTACACACTGAAAGCAGAAAATGAACCTGGAAAAAAATACGATATTTGGCATCTTCACTCTTCACACAAACTCAAACATGAATGTGCTAAAGGAACGTTTAGTTCCTCACTTCATGTTGCTAAGGCGATTGCTATTCATTTCCAATCACATCTCTACAGAGGTAATCTACAAGTTTGCGGCACTAATGTCTGACTTTTCCTGTGCTGTGTTATCATTTTCAGGGCGTATGAAATAGAGAAGAGATTGAGCACAGCAGACTTGTTCAGTTTTCCCAACTTTGAGACTGTGTGCTGGTATGTTGGAAAGCACCTTCTTGACACCTTCAGAGGTGAGGGAGTTCAATGAATTTCATAATATAGATGTTATGTGAACTACTTGAATGGCCTGTGTTTCTTGTTTGTCATTTTGATATTATTAACCCTGTGATGTTCTGTCTTGCAGGTTTGAGAGAAAACCGCAGACATCCTGCCACTTACCTGGTTCATGGAGCGAAGGCCTTGAACAACGCCTTCCGCAGCTGGACCCGTAAAGAGGTAGGGAAATATCTTATCTTTTTATCATTCTTTCCTCTCTTTCCTCTTTGTTTTATTACTTAGTTTATTGCTCTCCATAACTAACTGACATTGGCATGTTGGAATTTGTTTTATTTTGCACCAGACTGCATGCAAGCTCAAACAAATGGAGCAGAGGTGCAACAGCAAATTTGTTATAACATGAAATCATATATGTAAATCATTACATAAAAGTACTAGATTTGAAAAAGGGGTAATGCACAGGACAGGGCAACATTATTGCCATTTTGGGAAATACGCTAATTCTTTCTGGCGGAGAGTAAGAACATCACTACCGCTCTCATATCTGTTCATTAAATATGAAGCTATAGCTAGCCGCCGGTTAGGTTAGCTTAGTTTAGAACAAATACTTCCTACCAGCACTCTAAAGCTCACTAGTTTGTTTGTTTGTTTGTTTTAATGAGTAGAAAAACAACACGTTGTGGTTATATGGGAGGTTATGTGTCTGACTATTTCTTGGCCCTGAGTAGTTGCCAGGCAACCAGCAGAGGCTCCAGGGGGTTACTGGTCACAGCCAAGAAATAATCTGGCAGATTTTCATTTTACACAATCAAGATATATCTAGGTTTACAACTAATGATTATTTTACTTATCGCTTTAATCTGTTGATTATTTTCTATTCCGATTAATCTATTAGTTGTTTGGTCTATAAAATGTTGATCAGTGTTTCCCAAACCCCAAGATGACGTCCTCAAATGTCTTGTTTTGTCCACAACTCCAAAGATTTTCAATTTACTGTCATGGAGGAGTAAAGAAACCAGAAAATATTCACATTTAAGAAGCTGGAATCAGAGAATTTTTACTAATTTAATAGTTGGCAACTAATTGATTAATCGATTAATCATTGCAGCTCTAGATATAACGTGTTAATTAGTGAGCTTTGGAGGTGCTGTCAGGCGGAGTTGTTACCATTTCACAAAGCCACGCTAGCTGTTTTCCCATTTCCAGTCTTTGTGCTAAGCTAAGCTAACCGGCTGCTCCCTGTAGTTTCAGCAGACAGATATGAACTTCTCATCTAACTCTAAGTCTAACATCTAACTCTCCTCCAGAAAGCAAAGATTTCCCAAAATGTCAAACTATTCCATAACATTTTTAACATAAACAAGAAAATACAGAATTGTGTGTGCCTCATTTTATACACCATAATATTAGATGTAACTGTAAAATATTATGTGAGGTGATTGGTCGCTGCCTCCCTACATTCAGGCTTTAGCAGATCATGAAGTGGAGATTCCAGAAACCATCAATACTCAGACGCTAGTGAAGGACCTGGCCAAGGAGATCCGTCTGGTTGAGGTAATATAGTAGAATCATTGAAAGTTTGGGCATGTTCTTAGCTTTGTTTTAAATTTGTAAATGTGTATGTAGAAATATTACTTTTACTTTTTTGTTTTAACTGACTAGTGATTATTCTCTTTTGATAGGACATCTTCCAGCAAAACATCGGCCGCACTGGACCTCAGTTTCCTGGTTCGCCGCTCTCTAAGGCTCCTCTGACCACCTCCCAGAATTCAGGACGCCCCCCTGGAAAAAAGAAAGGACCCAAGCCCAAGGAGGTGATGGGGGGTCTCGGGCCCCCAGTAACCAAGAAGAAGAGTCAGAAGGGGCTGCTGAAGGCCGAAGCAGGAGAACTTGACCTCATTGAGATCCACACCAAACATACACTCAAAAAATTTCAACCTGGCAAGTCCAAAAACAAGAACAAGGTACGACGTTTGCAGAAATTTGTGATGGGAATGCTTATCCAACGTTTTTTGTTTCTGAATGTTTCATGATATTTTCATACAATTCTGTCTTTCCAGCTGGAGTTGCCTCTAGAGGTGTTTAAAGGGAAGCTAAATAAAAGCAAACTGAAACTCGTGCTGACCAATGGAAAACTCAAAGGGTAAGCTCTGCAGCCATTTGCTGTGTTTTGTGATATTTTGGTCTACTAAAGGTTTTGTTCTCACCTGCTGATCTTCTGGTTTTAGTAAGAAGAACAGCAGCAGTAATGGTGCAGGAAGAGCAGGAAAGTACAAACATCTTGCAACGGAGGGATCCAGTCTGTCTGACTTGGAGTCAGAGGATGAGCTACAGATCGACGAGACCCCTCCTCCACGACGCAAACCTGCAGGACCGAGCAAGAAAAAGAAACTAAGTGGTGAAAAATTTACTTTAAAATATTATGAATACTTAAATGAATGTTGTAGCTCTTGTAGGAGCATACATTTCTTTAATTATGAGAGATCAGTATAGCTATTTAAACGCTTGGACTGTTGGCTAAATGTAGAGCCTAATATAGTTTTTAATAGTATGGTTTCAAAGCCACCTTGTTACTGTAACCCAACTGTGTTGAAATGTGCCATCAGGTCTTCCTAGGAAGCTGCCCAGAGCCAAACCCTGCTCTGACCCAAATCGGATCAGGGAGCCAGGAGAGGTAGACTTTGACATTGAGGTGAGATTATTATGGATGTACCTCTCAGATTATCTGCAGCCAGTTCTAAATGCCATCTTTAAGCTGTAGTAGCCAGCAGAGGTGTGGACTCAGGTCAAATGGCTTGGACTCGAGTCAAAGATTTGATGACTTTAGACTCGACTTGACAAAATAAAAAAAGTCTTGCAAGATCCACTTTGTTTGAACCAATCCGACAGCATCCAACCAAGTTGCAGGAGAAAAAAACGTGACGTTACTGAGCACCAGTTACTCTGTTGTTAAAATGGCATTACATTTGGTGAAGAGCACATTATGACTTGTTTGGGACTCAAAACTCAAAGTTTAGGACTTGGGACTTGAGATCAAAGACTTGAGACTTTGTGACTTGCAAAACAATGACTTGGTCCCACCTCTGGTAGTCTGTAAATCAGTCAGTCTCAAAGATGAAACAAATAATTTACTTCCAAGTTTCTTATCTAGCAGGTCACAGCTCATCATGTTACATTGTCATTGCTCGCTTAAATTCACTTTATTTGCCCCTGCTGAATCAAATTACAGTGGCTGCTTTATCACACTAATGTCCCCACCGTGATAATAAATTCTGTTTTCAGTTTGATCAAGTTGGTTCACAGCATATCACAATCTACAGGCTTGTTGCACAATATGAACAACCAATCACTGTTGAGATCGCCAGTTTAAATGATGTATTTTGGAACAGCAAGCCTATCCGACAGTAATTCATGTTATTTTGTGAACTGCCTACACATCATGGCACACAGTATTATGTTTGCTCTGTCTTCTGTTCAATGGCATAAACTGGCCTGCTTAATTAACTATCGGTGTTTAACAATAGACTTGTTCTCCTCATCTGTTTGTTTATTATAACATGTCATGCATTATCCACCAGAATGTTATTATTACAGCACTGGTTCAGTACTGACAATAGCATGTTTGTGCATGTGTCTTCAGGAGGATTACACCACAGATGAAGAGGCGCTAGCCGCCCACGGGGTGAAGGGTGGCGCCGGGGGCATTCTGGACTTATTGAAGGCCAGCAAGCAAGTGGCAGGCTTGGACTCTGCAGCACTCAGGTTAGATCCCCTTGATCACAAGTGATTCCTTTAATTATTTTATTTATTTAACACTCAAAATCAGGAAGAGTCTGTGATGGTATTTCAGAAGTTGCGTGATGTTTGAAACTATGTATTTGAAGCATGCTTCCTGAGCTTTGGATACCAGTGACTAGAGCAATAGTGGGAATAAATGTCTCACTGTGTTGTTGCAAGAATCCAATAACCTTTGAAACTCGCATAGTTCACATATTTGCAGTGGCTCTGACACTACGCTATGTTTAGGAGGTTATTTTTGAGATGACGAGTGATTGTTCAACTCTGTCCTTCTCTCAGTGAGGAAGCCCCAGCCTCTCCCAGTACTCGGGACGCCATCCAGGGTATGCTGTCCATGGCCAACCCCCCTTCCTCGTCCTCATCTTCCTCCTCTTCGTCTCCCCTATCCATTTCCGGAGGCCTGACAGAGGGATTAGGGGTGGTCAAGGAAAAAGGTGGCAGGGCTGTATGGGTGACTGGAGGGGTCAAAAAGACGAAAACTCCTGAGAAGAAACCTGTCATCCAGCGGCCAGGGAAACGACCAATTAAACGGCCAGCCCGTCACCTCAGTGACGAGGACAGTCCAGATGAGCAAGAGACTCTGGGAACCTGTTTTAAAGATTCAGACTATGGTGAGAAAGACTTACACCTGCTGCTGTACAAATCAATAAAGCTTTTATTGATCGAGCCAATGTTTAATTATGGTAATCACGTTTTTGTTTTAAGTTTACCCGTCCTTGGAGTCTGATGAGGAGGACCATGCTAACAAGGCTAAGATGAAGCGGAAGAAAAACTGGGATGACACACCGTGGAGCCCGAAAGGTACCTGGCTTAAACATATCGGCAAGACAGATCACAATGCTTTTTAGCTCACTGATGGTTGACCTCTCAATAATTTATTTTCATTTATAGCCAGGGTGATGCCCACCCTTCCCAAACAGGAACGACCAGCCAGGGAAGGGGCTAGAGTTGCATCTGTAGAAACTGGTCTTGCAGCAGCCGCTGCCAAGCTGGCACAACAAGTGAGTTGGGAAACTATACTAATATTGGTCTCTGAAGTATGTGTCCAGTGAATAATGTGGAGTAGAATCATCTCGCAATAAAAGACACTTACTTTTGTTTCTTTTTTTTGATTATGAACCAGGAGCAGCAAAAGCCTGCTAAAAGGAAGTATACCAAAAAGCAGCGTCCTCCCGCTCCTGTAGCCCCTCCTCCCCCTGTTCAGCCTGAGCCAGCCCCACCCTCACCACCACCTGCTCCAGAGTCTGCACCAGACTTCAGCCCAGACAGGAGGATGGATTACTACTCCGCCAGTCTGTTGGACCACGAATACACGGCAGGGCCAGGACCCTTTGGCCCTGGAGGCCCTAGAGGCAGCGGAGCCATGGCCCCCGGCGTATTCCTCACATCACGCCGACCTTCACTTTCTCCGCAGAACAGCAGCTCTCACTCTGGTGCATCCCCTGCAGGTTTAGCCAGCCCAGGCACAACCGGAGTTGGTCAAGGTAAGCATAAACGTAAAGCATTGACAGCATCATTTCTTATCTTTGTGACAGCATATTTTCTCATGTATTTTCTCCTTTCACTTTAATTTAGGGAAACGTCCAAAGAAAGGACTTGCAACTGCAAAACAGAGACTTGGAAAAATTCTGAAAATTCACCGCAACGGCAAACTCCTCTTGTGAGAGATGTTGGGAATGTGGATGAGGAATTTTAAGTGGGAATGAAGAAAAAGGCTTTTGTGAAAGTAGGTCTGAAGGAAATAGAGATAGTGATCTATATTTTGTACTCTAGATAAATTTGTTTACCGTTTTCAGCTGTTGAACCTCATTATATCATGTCCTACACCAGTTACTCTACCTGTTTTGGCACTCCATTTATCTGCATCTGTGACTTTAAACAAACGGTAAGTACCTCTTAATGATCACATACCATTTGACATTGACAATGGGGAAATTGTGACACATTTATATTAACTAAGATTTACAAAATCCAATGGTTTCTTTTGTTTTGGCTATTTTTAGTGGCTCTATTTATGCAAAGACATAAAATTTCAAAAGGGAAAGAAAAACACATTTTCTAGTCAGGTAAAATGTAATGTCTGTATAGCCCTCACACACACACACACACACACACACACACACACACACACATACACACACACACACACACACACAGATATGCAGTTGTTCTCTTGTATTTAGTTGTCTTTTTTTACCTCTTAAAACACCTTCTTGTGTGGTATGATGGTTACAGGATACCAATCTTTACACAATAAACAGTTGTGCAAAAAGTCAGTGTATTCACATGGTCAGCAGCACCCAGAATGCCACGTGTTAATTCTTTTTGAGGAATTTGTCACTGATTGTACAACTCATTTTCCTCCGTATACTGTAGCTCTACACGTGAAGAACAGGGCAACTCAACTGATGCCAAGAGTAACATCATACAGTTCTATTTATTCTGATCATTTATTTTAACAAGGCAGCATTTTGCAGCCTGTTTTAACATGGTTGTCTCATCTTCTTGGTCCCTACTTCAATTATTTTCATCCACTTAATACCTGTACACATCTTTTTTTTACCGTTTGTTGTCATTGTAAATATTTGTAATATTTGTAATTTATATAGCTACATTGGAAGAGCAGAAAATTATTATGAGATGAAGAGACTAGTTTCCTGAGGGTTGCCATAGTTTGTGCCCTGAGTTTAGGCAGCATTCTTTGGCCAGATCTAGAGATATGCTTTCTTTCCACAGATTGTACTAGTTATAAAATGTTGGCAGACGTGTAGATTTAACTGTGTGAAAACATTGTGAAGGTGCAGGACATGAATTGATATGTAAATATATGTTGTAATTTAAGTTCTTTTATAGTTCAAAAACTTTGAAATCTTTCTTAACATAACTTGTACATGATACATTGCTGTATTTGGAAAATATCTGAAATAGTTCTTTTTTTTATATTTGTACGCAGTACTTGTCATGCTGCTTAGTTTGTCATGTCTTGTCAGTGTAATAGTGGAAATGTTCTGGAAAAAATGCCCTTGTTTAATTTCATCCATTTAGTTTTATATTAATTATCGTTAATATTCACTCTTGTGTTGGTGTGTACTGTGTTTTAAACATGATGTGTTTAAATACGACCTGGAACCGATAAAATATACCTTGGGCAAAATTTCTCTTTTCATTGAATTTATTTTAGGACCACCAAATCACCAAAAGTGGGATTTGTTGGGTAATGAATGGTTTACTATGCTTCAATCTACTGGAGAACTCTGTTTTCATTGAAGTCACTAAAGTATAGGGCTGTCCCGAATACCATTTTTTTTGAGCTTTGAAGCTTCGGTGAGAAATATTCGAAGGTATTCGAAGCTTCGCGGTGCAGCGCGACAGGCTGACATGTCTGCCTCTCGCCGTCTCCCCCATTTCAGTGCCCGGGAGAGCGCCGCTGCTGCACTACCATGTACACACACACACACCTTTACAAACAGCGATATCCATCTGAGAATAACTAACAATAATTATTGTTTAATATTAATAATGTGGGATTATTCCTTATTTCATGGTCAATTTTTGGAATTATACATTATTATTATTACATATATAATATATATTAAAAATATATTTATAAAAACAAAAAACAAAGCATTCGAATACTAATATACTATAAGTTGTCATTAAGGCACAAGAAGTAATGTGTTGGTATTAAACACATCAATACTTGATTTTTTTTTTTTTTTCAAATGAAAGTAAAATTTAATGTTAATAAGCCACTTTAAATATTATTTTAATTAGTGGTGACTAGCTTTTCCTCAGGGTTT
Organism: Sebastiscus albofasciatus; assembly: GCA_916701655.1. Classification (NCBI taxonomy): domain Eukaryota; kingdom Metazoa; phylum Chordata; class Actinopteri; order Perciformes; family Sebastidae; genus Sebastiscus; species Sebastiscus albofasciatus. Next base: position 10,205 of record CAKAOI010033792.1, read on the forward strand.
TTTGTTGTTTTTGTACTTGTTATTGTACACTTATTTTCAAATCTAAACATTATTTCTATTGCTCAACTTTCCCTATCCAAATAGGATAATAGCATTTGTTATAAACATCCAGTCTTTATTTCCTAATTGTCAGTGAGTTTGAATACACTTTAATATTAAACTTATAACATATTAAGACCAAGAAAGTGCAGTCCAGTTCTGAGGTCTACACTGGCTCCCTGTCTCTCAGAGAATTGATTTCAAAATACTCCTGCTGGTTCACAAAGCACTAAATGGTTTAGGGCCAAAATACATTTCAGATCTTCTGCTGTGTTCTGAACCATCCAGACCTCTCAGGTCGTCTGGATCAGGTCTGCTTAGTGTCCCCCAGAGTCACAACTAAACATGCAGAAGAAGCAGCGTTCAGTTTTTATGCACCAAATATCTGGAACAAGCTCCCAGAAACCTGCAGGACCAACTCCAACTCTGAATTCTTTTAAATCAAAGCTTCAAACTTTCCTGTTTGCTTTTGCTGCCTTTTATTAAACCAGATAATGATCTTATACTGCACTAGAGCTTTTACTCTTATGTGTTATACTCTATTTTAGCTTCTATCCTAACTTTTATTTTTAGCTTGTTTTTATTTTCTAATCTTTAATATTTTATAACTGTTTTAATTATGTCTTAATGTTCTTTTGCACTTTGTTCTTGAATGTTTATGTAAAACACTTTGATTTGCCCTGTTGCTGAAATGTGCTATACAAATAAAGCTGCCTTGCCTTGCCTAAACTGGATTAAAACATATATTTCATAAATCCTTGTGAACTCTGCTTGCTGTGTGCCTTATGTGCACATGTAATCAGACTGCAGGCTGGAAATACCGGTTAATAAGGCAGTATGTTATGCATGCCCTCGTCCAGAGACGCACTAGCATCGTTATTGTACCAGTTAACAAGGGAGTGCCCAGGGTAAAACGCTGCAGCAGGTAATCTCGCGAGATTTCAAACTGCCCCTACCACTCGCTAGTGCAAGATGGAGAAGCAAATGTAACACGCATTCGAGGTAAGCAGAAAGACTCTTTCCATGGTATTGACGCGGGCTTTAGCGAACTGCTGGCATACATTCCTCTTCCTCGATAACTACCGTCGGTGATTCACACCCGTCACTCTGAACAGAGACCACACAACCAGTGTCTTTTTAAGGGTAAAAGTCCGGATCCTCTGCTATGGAAACCGCCATTTTTAATGTAGCCATGATCCACTGATAGAGCATTGTGCGGAGCTCTGCTAGCGGCTAGCGGCTAGTTAGCTCGCCTCACACAGACACACTCATGTTGTGTGTGTGTGAGTGTGTGTGTGTGTGTGAGGGTATGTGCGCCTCTCAACACATCTGCAAGTCAAAGCGCTGTCCTCCTTCAATGACTCCGTTTCTCCTGTGAATGGTGATTAATAAATAACCGGTAAGAGTTAAAACCAGTCCGCGAGCAGATCTGACTTTTCATAATCTGCTAACGTTAGCCGTTAGAACGGTTAGAAGTAACGTTAGCCGTTAGAACGGTTAGAACTAACGTTAGCTATTAGAGACGAAGTAACTAACCGTTAGAACGGTTAGAACTAACGTTAGCCGTTAGAACGGTTAGAACTAACGTTAGCTATTAGAGACGAAGTAACTAACCGTTAGAACGGTTAGAACTAACGTTAGCCGCTAGAGACGAAGTAACTAACATTAGCCGTTAGAACGGTTAGAACTAACGTTAACCGCTAGAGACGAAGTAACTAACATTAGCCGTTAGAATGGTTAGAACTAACGTTAGCCGTTAGAACGGTTAGAACTAACGCTAGCCGTTAGAACTAACGTTATCTTGAACTGCTAGTGAACCTAATTAACCGTCACCTAACTAGTGTTTTAACTTTAGCTAACGTCAGCTCAACAATAACTGCGTAACGTTGGGTAACGTTAGCTAACCTCAATACTATTGGCAAACAATGCGAGTTGATTTTTACACGGTTACAACTAACCTAGCTAACTTGTGAGTGATAAACGAGTTGGAGTGTAACGTTAGTAACGTTAGTAACGTTGATGGTGATCAACGGCCATTAATGTCACTGTATGTTTGTGATGCAGATGAAACTGACCAGTTCACAACCAGCCAGTAAGATAATACTAACGTTAATGGAAACCAACGGCCATTAATGTCACTGTATGTTTTGTAATATTGTCCAACATGTGCAATATTACTTATTTTTCTGTTTGTTAGCTTACTTTACCTTTTTTTATTTTACTTATCTTATTTACTAATTTTACTAAATGTATCTTACTTGTTATTCTATCAGGCACTGGTGTTAGAAATAGTACTTTTTTATTTTATGCACTTGAACTTGTTGTAATTTGTTGTATTTTTGAGCAATCTGTGGCACAATAATTTCCTTCGGGATTAATAAAGTTCTATCTTATCTTATCTTTCTGATGCAGATGAAACTGACCAGTTCACAACCAGCCAGTAAGATAATATTAATGCAGCTGGATAGTTGTTGGATTTAGATTTGCACATCTGCCAATATACATGACAACGTCAATATTTATGATAAGCCAATATCAGCTGATATTGCAGCAGCATCTCTTCAGAACAAGACAATCAGACATTCCTTCATGATAATCCTTAAACTGTATTGGATTCAGAGATGTTGTGACGAGTTTCATTAAGTAGGTTCCCACCTGTCCTAATGCATGCTTTGAATTTGCATACAAGTGCACATGTGAATGAAATGAATGGAAATAATAGGGTGAAATATTACCAAAAGAAGTGTTCCCTGATAAATAAAATGGTGTAAAAGTTGGTGTGTCAGTTAAGAGAAGGTCTACTAAAAGAAGTTAGCTACCTCAATACTATTGGCAAACAATGCGAGTTAATTTTTACACGGTTACAACTAACCTAGCTAACTTGTGAGTGATAAACGAGTTGGGGGGAGTGTAACGTTAGTAACGTTAATGGTAACCAATGGCCATTAATGTCACTGTATTTTTCTGATGCAGATGAAACTGACCAGTTCACAACCAGCCAGTAAGCTAATATTAACGTTAATGCACGCAAAGTTGTGTGTGATGTTTGTATTACAAGAACCACAGTTAACATTAGTTGACATTATGACGGTGGTAACCGTTAAATTAATAAATAGTAACCTAGCATCATTATTTCTGCTGTAAATTTCATCATATCTCAGACAATTTCCAGAACAGTGCATGTCCTGCAGTATAACATAGGTGATAACTGTCTTCACACTGTGGGGTGTTTAAAGTTCAGGAATGTAAAGCAACTTCTCTCTCAATTATAATATCTTAATGGATATGGTAATCATGCCAAATAGGCCATCTTTATCTAAGACTGACACACCAATCAATGAAACTCATTAGCTCTAAAAAAAAAAAAAATGTACACAACGTTTCCTCTGTCGACACAAATATTGTGTGGAGGTTGATCTGTCCCTTAATATCATAATATACAATTCTTTTCAATATGTTTCCAATCTTCTTTTAGCAGACCTTCTCTTAACGTTTACACCAACTTTTACACCATTTTATTTAACAGGGAACACTTCTTTTGGTAATATTTAATTTATTGCCTATTATTTCCATTCATTTCAACTGACCAGTTCACAGCGCCAGTAAGCTAATATTAATGCAGCGTTGTGGATGTAACACTAATTATTCAGGGAGAGTGTCATACATTAAATGAAGTGATAGGGGAAGCATCGCCACAATTCAGCCTCTAATCACATTTACATGTCTTTTGAAAGCAAGTGCCTCTCAGTGATCAGAGCCCAAGTTATTTTAATGTAAACTAAGTAAAAAGTAATCTGTCAGCATCCTCTTTGGTCTTTGTCATCCTCTCCAGTGACCATAGTGATGACATCACAACATAAAGGAGTGGACTTGTTGCTAAGAATGCTGCATACTGTATTGATTTATTCTGTAAACAATGGCTGAGTTTATTAATTCATACCAGTCCTCAGCTGGCACAGTTGATCTACTGGACATCAGAGGCTAACTTTGAGTGGACCTGTAAATGTTTTGTCTGAAAATATATGAGAATGTACCCCACATTTGGGGCACCTTAGTTAATCATCTTCAGGGTATTGAGGTGATTTTAATTACAATCATTCCAGACAATTTAGTGAAAGTGAAAGCCAGAATGCATGTTAAATCAAATGAAGCACTGCTCGAGACATGCAGGCTTTTACAATTGTTTTTATTGACCTAACCAAGGCATGCACAGGCATGGCAAAAGCATGTCTGAGTGGGGATTTGAAAGTGTCAATACCGTTTCAGGTTTTAATTTGAACACTTGGAAAGTGTTTAACAGTAAATAACTCATCATAAGATGCATAATTTTGCAGTTTTAATTGAAGTCATTCTTCCCATGACATAACACATCAGTCAGCATTATCACAGTGTTTCTTAATATAGTTGGGTTGGCAGTTGCCATACATATTTTCCTTTTCACCAGTTTTGTTTAGTGTGTACACCTGTCAGTAAAAGTGTTTTGCCAATGATCAAGCTGCTTGAATTTTCTTCCATATCTGATTTGATTGTTTATGTGTTTTCAGATAGTTATAAGAAACTGCAAGGCAAGCCAAGGATGAGAATGGTGGAGCTATTGAACCAAAGCAGTTTCTGGTATGTACTGCCAACTAATTTACTATATTGAAACATGTGATACATAAGGGATTAATTTGCCATCAATTTGCTTCCAAGCCTATACACCCTACAAAATAAGTTAACTACTACTTAGGCTTAATATTGTTAACCACACATAATAAACAAGAAGAAGAAGCTATTTTCTGTGTTTTTTTCCCACAAAGGAAGTGGCAGTGAAATGAGGTATATTAATTATTTTGCTCAGTAAACCACCTTAAGCTCTTCACCTTCTTTTAATAATAAAAATGAAGGATTGTATAGCTTCTTTGAGACATTTCAGCCTAAACAATGTAAACCTTTTTTCCTCTTATCTGTGGTCTTTTGTCTTTCCATCCAGATAGTATTGGCATGATTTACTGTAATTTGCATTTAGCAGCTGTAGTTCACCTTGGTGCAATGGAGCTCAGTGGCACAGGGATTGTGCTGCTCAAAGTTCCAGAAAAATACTTTGGAAAAACTCTTACAGGCTGACTAGTATGAGTATAACAGTATGAGATTTTAAAATGTTATACTTGATGTCTGAGAGTAACAAAGAAAAGATCTGACAACGATGTTTCTTTTTTACACAACACAACTATTATCCCTGAAATTTGTTTATGATATTAAAGGAACAGTGTGTAACATTTAGGGGGATCTATTGGCAGAAATGGAATATATTATCAATAAGTATGTTTTCTTTAGTGTATAATCACCTGAAAATAATAATCATTGTGTTTTTGTTACTTGAGAATGAGCCGTTTATATCTGCACAACCTCCATGTTTCTACAGTAGCCCAGAATGGACCAACCAAACACTGGCTCTAGAAAGGGCCATTCGCATTTTCGCATTGGCCACCGTAGTTCTCCTACACGCTTGGCATGCGGGAGAAGTTTGAGTTGGTTGCAAACAGCAACATCGCCAAATCCTACACACTGCACCTTTTTTTAAAGAGTTGTGACCGAATACAGTAAATAATAAAATTATAAACTAATGCCTCTAAAACATTTATGTGGTACAATTTAAGATTTGCACATCTGCCAATATACATGACAACGTCAATATTTAAAAGCCAATATCAGCTGATATTGCAGCATCATCTCTTCAGAACAAGGCAATTGGTAATTCCTCATGATAGTCCTTAAAATTTATTGGATTCAGAGATGTGACGAGTCTCATTAAGTAGGTTCCCACCTGTCGTAATGTATGCTTTGAATTCTTCTGGAAATTGTGTCCGAGATATGATGAAATTTACAGCGGTAATAATGATGCTAGGTTACTATTTATTAATTTAACTGTTTCCACCATCATAATGTCAACTAATGTGAACTGCGGTTCTTGCAATACAAATATCATACACAACTTTTTGTGTATTTTATTCTATATTTAAATTTTAGAGGCAATATGAGTGATATGGTCCACCAAATGCAACTGCTCGTTTTTTAAGGTGTAAACCCTCAAAACAGGCAGATTTATTTATTCATTTATTTTACAGTTTTCATGACAGGGTCATACATTGAATAGCCTTAACAGTTTGTTGTTTAAATAAACTCGTGACAAACATTGCTTCCATGAAATTGTCATGAGTAATTATACATTGACTTAAAACTAAGACTGACAATTCGTTTGTAATAACAATACCGATTCATTGAACTTAATGTTCTAATTATGTCAAAAACAGTTAATTGCATAGAACTGTAAAAAGGACAAACATGTGCTATGTAGATTTATCAGTCTGGCTGAAGGAGGGTGAATCAAGCACTTGATTATTGGCAATATTGGTCTGGTACATATGATGTTAACTTCAAAAAATATATACATCAACTGAACTAACTGAAGAATTATCAACATTAAAATAAATCAATGCCATCATTAGTGATCATTAATCAGTTGACATTAAAAACTAGGATGCTGAATTCCTCAGGCTGTTAATATGACTATTTAACAGCCTGACATATATGCCTCTACAAACAACAAACAGCGATGTCCATCTGAAAATAACTAACAATAATTATTGTTTAATATGAATAATGTGGGATTATTCCTTATTTCATGGGCTATTTTTGGAAATATACATTATAATTTTACATATAAAATATATAAGCTATATACTAATTTGGAGAGCGAATACCATGGCAATGGTTGAAGCATTCGTGTCAGCCCTACTAAAGTGGTATTTAGGCAAATATTAGAATATATTGTAAAGTTGTCACTAAGGCACAAGAAGTAATATTGTGTTGTATTAAACACATCAATACTTGATTTTGAATTTCTGAATTCCTCTTTGCTTCATTGTTATTTGGTTTAATATTAATAACCAAATGTGCTCCAGATTTAGTAAATATGGGCTTTACTTTTTTTAAGCATGCATCAAATACTGCAGCTGTGTTGATGCATTATGTTGGTTCACTGTTGCATGTTTATTACTTGTGATGCACATATATAAAAGATGCCCCCATCATGGTGAAGTTAACCCTGTGCATCTGATGGATTTTGGATGAATATAATTTTAAGGATGATCATTATTCTTGTGTTTTGGTCGTTTGCTGTGGATGTTGATCTTGTTAATGTTAAGGATAAAATATGAAGGTGATTTGTTCCACAGAGGGTCCAGTTGCCCTATATTAAACATGCACTGCATCGATAAACAGTGGCCACTCATCCCCCTTGCCGTAACGTTATTCACTTTTTTGCACACTACCTAGAGTCATGATGACTGTGCCAACCGCTAGTGCCTAATGTGCTATGGAAACAAGCGCGGATATACTCTGACAAAATAATCCAACGGACGGGTTGAACACACTCCTTTCATCGAGTCGGTAGCCGGTAGTCAATTCTCCGGAACGAAAATTGAAAACAAAAACTCGCAGTGTCACGTTAGACGCCGTCCGACAATGATTCAGCGAGTTATTACGCGTTTCGGCTCCTCGCTATTCAACTAACGCGAGCTAGCTTGTGTTAGCTTGCTTGCTAGCTAGCTAGCTAACGCGTGCTACGACTGTTTTAGCCGAGGAACCGGGGTAAGAAGAGCCTTAACTAAGTAACGTTACCTGGTTTTATTTAACATACACACACACATACACCTCTTAGTGTTGCTGGTCACCGAGTTGAGTTTACAGTTTCGTTTTTACCAGGAGCAGGAGGAGTGGGGGCTTCTTTTGCGGCCTACGCAGCACCGACCTAAATTTAGTCCAGAGTCAGGTCAGGACAGCATGGTGAATTTGTGAGATCCTGAATTGACAGCTCTAGCTGGCTAACACGGCTTGATGTTTGGTTAGCTACGTTTTATATGTTTGCTGTTGATTACACCCATGACTTGTTTGTGACTTGGCTGACTTTTTTTGTGTGGTCTGGTTGGTATTCAAATGCATTTGAAGTGTCTCAAAAAGAGGATCGTTTGGTAACGTTACCGGTAGCTCACAGTTAGCTAGCTGGTCACATCAACTCCGTAGCTAAACGTTACCGATCGATTTATTTGCTACGTTGAGCTTTCCAATGTGTCGTTTCAACTGTTGCCAGCCAGTCACCAAGCATCTTTCGTTTGTGATTAGTAACTGCAGTTCAACATGTGTGTGGTGACTTGTTAAACAATAGGTAAATAACGTTATTCTGTTGGCAAGGGGTGACGTTAGCTTGTTAGCTTAGGTAGCTATAACTTAAACCTGTCAGCGTCAAGTGACTTGAGTTGACGATGGGAGAGCAAACAGTGAAATAGCAATCTGTTTTATTGAGATATCACTTGAATCCCCAAGTGCGATAAACAATTAGACAAATGTTTTTTAGGCCATTAAATAGGGCCCAGCCTGTGTCGTAGGTTGCTAGTTAGCCACTAGCTAATGATCTTGCCTCAGTGTGCTTTGTGATGATCAGACCTTGCTAGATAACCTAAACAAATTTCATATCGTTATCACATTTTAACCAGTGATTGTGATCAGTCATTTGTGAGCTGCAACAGAGTTTTAAAGTTAAATACCCAAATCCACTGTCCTTGCTCATTAGTTGAGTGATTTGTAAAATAATCTAAATTGATAATAGTCAGAATACACTGTTAAGCGTCCTGTTATGAATTGCTATCTAATTAATATATAGCTTTATGTACATCCTTCTTGGAAACCATCCTTTCTTGAGATTGGTGCATCTTATAACTTAGTTTTCACGTTTTTAAAATTTGGTTTATATTGTTGTATTTGGGGCACTGTTGCTAGTTTGACCTTTTTCCATCATTTTGCAGGTAACGCGACTGGAACATGCTGTTGAGTGGGTATTGCCAAATTATTTTCTGTAAGTACATTTCAAGTTATGTACATGTCTAGAGTTATTAAGTCTGCATCTGAAAGTGTCATTGGTTTTAGACTGTATAGATGTTTAAATTGCAGTATTTAGCTCATTTACAAATTATTATGTAAGTGAGACATTGAAATTCAGCATCACATGGTCTTTTCTGATGTACATGGAAATTTCTCAACAGGAGCAGCAAATAGAGATTATCGACAATGAAGGTCGACAGAAGCAAGTTAAAGAAAACACCTACGGAAGCTGTGAGTATGCTTAATGCTTGCAGCGTGGCCATTCCTAGCCTCACTAGTGGCTAATTTCCATACAGTTGGGTTACCGAGTTGAACTTTACTATGACCAAATGTGAGAGGAGCCCATAATGGGAGCACAGCCCTGGTGATTTTCTTTCTCTAACAGAAGAGCTTAGTAAAATGTTGCATACGAGGATGTGTTGGAGGTTTGATATTTGCACAAACAGCAGTAGACGCCCGTCACTTGCACCCCTTTATCTAACCAGTTAACTGTGACCGCATCTTTTACTATACCTCACTTGCAAAATGATGCGCTGACCAATAGAGCCTTGGAAACAAGGTGTAGGCAGTCAGTTGCTAACATTAGTGACAATAAGGCTGTACTTTCTATAGGTTCTTCACAATAAAAGTCATAGCAATGATGAGCATTTCAGCAATAGCTGTACATTTTCCCTTTGTATAGCAGTAACACAGCACTTAACACCTCTGAGATTATGTTAAAGGAGAGCAGATCCCAAAACTCTAACACTTCTACTTGTTAAGATGCTAGTATGCTTTATCACAACTGCTTGCTGCACCTAACAATTATTTTTTTATCGATTATTCTAACGATTATTTTACAATTAGTTGATTAATCAAACAACTAATTTATTGATTATTCTAAAGAATATTAAAAACGTTCCTGATTAATATAACAATTCATTTACCCAAAATAAATATCAAACTTGTCTGATTAATATTTTAATATTTTATTCAATCATCTTTTATTAAAACAAACAAATGTAACAAGATAATAGACCCTATTTGTCAGATGCCTGACATCTTTTAATAATAAAAATAATAATAGAAACAATTTACAGTTTGTAACAAAGGTCACAGACTGTAACAAGAGTCTGTAATGTTAGTTTAAGCCATTTCTCACTCATACTTGTCCATTAAAGTAAACAGAAAATAAAGAATGGCCGAATAACGATGTTAGATGACGCATGTTTAAGGTTACGTTACCATAACAGCAGCTTTGCCGAAATTACTTTTAAAAATGGGGTGACGAAGAAACATTTAGAAAATCAATTTTAAGTGACTACTACTATGATTTGTCTGTTACTAATCCTAATGGGCCTTATCATGCTTTGGTGGGGACAAAAAGTAAACGGGACACGGTGCCGTCTTGCTGCCGCTACCGTCTTGACAAAGCACTCCGTGATGCTTTCGCTTTCTCAAGTGTTCTTGCTTAGCAGTTGTTGTTCTGCTGTGATAACCCATTTCCTATTTGCAGAGTTTACAGAGCACCACCTTGTTGGGTCTCTGTCTAAAATACCTCCACACTTTAGAGGATCTTGAGCAAGGTTTTTTTAGCTGCTGCTTGTTCTCTGGAGGAATCGATGCTTTTACCGGGCGCAGTAATTCTTGTGACGCGCCGACGCACATTATGCAAAATGACATATTTTTGTAATCAATGTTGATTACAGCAACGAATCGCCCCAGCCCTACTTGTTGGACGGTTAACTCTGTTGTGTCAATCATTTTAGTTCAGTGACACATCTCAGTTTAGGGCATAGATGGTTATAGTTTGGTCCTGCTCATAAGTGTAACAAAAATAGCAGTATTACAGGTCAGCGTGGTTCCCCCCCTACTTTTAGTTCACAGGCGAAATTTTAACATCTCGGCATGTCACAGCATCGCTTAGGTGTGTTAGTCTGTGCTATTTTATGTTAGTAGAAAAGAGTCATAAGTGGTCCGTGCACTCACTACTGACTAACAATTTTGTGCTCCTTCTGAACCAACAGCCTGCCGACTGCAGGATACTTATAGAGAAGCTCAAGGCATGCAGTGATGAGCAACTGCTGGTTGAACTGCAGCACATCAAGACCTGGAATATTGGCAAGGTAAGCCCCAAACAAAAGAAAAAAGGGAGATGCGCCTCGCACAGTCTTTTCTTTTGGAACCCTGTCATAATTGCATCTGGTTATGACAGGGTTACTGCTGGTCAATGATTGTGTGGAATATCCCCAACATAAGAGGTCTATGGCAGGAATTTGACAGGCACTGGGGCATGTCTTAGACTGTGTCTACACTAAACCATCTGATTTTTAAAATGTTACTTTCATGAAAACATTAGCATTTCCAGATTGTTTTCACAGAGACCACACAACTGAACTATAGAAAAGCAGCCAAATCTCTTCTGCTTCTTCATCTTTTCAGTTGGCAAACAACAAAACAGCGCATGCAGCCAGCATACAGCCCGTCTGATCAAATTGTTATTTTATGGTCACAGCGACATCTGCCCAAATCTGCATAAATACAGGTTAATGGAATGAATATGAAATAGTCATTTAATTGTGAGTCATTGATACTACATGTTAATCAGTAGTCATTTTCATGCTGCTGCACCGCACAGCATTATTTTAACATCCTCTAACAAAAAAACAGGAAGATATACAGACATGGAGGTTAACAACAGCTATGCCGTGTGATCGGCTATATCAACATATACAATGGCTGATCACAGAGAAAGTTACAGGTGACAGAATTCTTTTTTTTTTCTTGTTACTTCTGTGACTTGGCAGGTGGACACACTGGAGACACAGCTGATTACTCTGCTCAGTGTCAGCTCATTAAACCTCTGTTCAGTCATCTTTTGCTCAGTACCTCAGTACAGCTGAATTCACATTTTAATTGTTCTCATTTACCTGTTGTCTTTCTGTTGTCTCACAATGGAATGAGTATGAAATAGTGATTTAATCGTGGCTCATAGCTACTACATGTTAACCATCAGTCAATCTTGCAAGTCATTATTTTAAGATTACAATGTTGTCTGTCAAAATCAACATAAATACAGGTTAATGACAACAGCTATGCTGTGTGAGCGGCTATACTGACATTTAAAATGAGAAGAACACAGGGTAGGTTGGATGTTAATGTGGATGGAGGGCTGACATTTTTTTTTATTGAAGTGGCTTAATGTGGATGTACTCTTGGACTGCTTGCCCACCAGGATGCCATGGTTGTTCAATAAGTAATTACAATTCCCCTGTTTTTATGAGCATTTTGAATTTGCACGTCATGCCTCTGCTCCACCAGAAAACATAAAAAGTAGAGAATAAAATGGGAAACTGACAAGAACAGGTTACACAGTGAGTAGGAAAGCAAATGTCGACACCACCCCGAATATAAACCGATTGGAAGTGTTTAAACATCTCCTGGTTGGTGGTTTTTCAGCAGTTTTATTTGTACACTGGTTCCACATGTCCCAACTGTAACCACTTGATGAGCTAAAAAAACAAACAGGTAAACAAGCCAAATAAGAAGAAATCAAATGTTATAATTATCATCTATGTTGTGAGGAGTCATGGCATTTCACATCAGGTTTACTGTCATATGCTTGGTACAGACTTCATCCATCCCAAAATCCTTTCTTATATTCAGAAAGTTTGTGGGAAAATAAAAATCTTGGGATATTTTACGTTGATTTGATTGATCACTGAATATGATTTTGTTTGTCTTCAACAGTGTGAGCTGTACCACTGGGTGGATCTACTAGACCGCTTTGATGGCATTCTGTGTGATGCAGGCCAGACAGTGGAGAATATGTCATGGCTGCTGGTGTGTGACCGTCCCGACAACGGACAGCTCAAAGCCCTGCTTTTGGCAGTGCTCAACTTCACAGCCCTGCTCATTGAGTATAGCTTCTCTAGGCACCTCTACAGCTCCATAGAGGTAGGCTCAAACCTAGTAAACTCTCGACCACTACTCTGCTTTTCTGGACTGTGCATATGTCACAGAGGAAAAAGTAAAGCAGCTCACTAACTTTCACCCTCTTTTACTCTCACTCTCACCCCTTTTACAGCACTTAACCACCTTGTTAGCATCATGTGACATGCAGGTGGTCCTGTCTGTGCTGAACTTGCTCTATGTGTTCAGTAAGCGCTCCAACTACATCACAAGACTGGGATCTGACAAAAGGACGCCTCTACTGGCCCGTCTGCAACACCTGGCTGAGGTCTAGTGAATGCCATTGTTTTCCTATTGTCATGATTCCAGCTGTCCCTCAAGAGAAAGAGCCGTATTGTTTAGTCTCTTTGTTCTCTTCTGTAGAGCTGGGGAGGAAAGGAGAATGGCTTTGGTCTGGCTGAGTGTTGCAGGGATCTGCTTATGACGGTAATAATTTTACAGAGTGATGTTTAATAACTGTCTCTATAAACTACCTACAGCTATGGGACTATTAGTTTTATGTTTATGAATAAAGGCTGTCAAACGAGACTAATTAACCACTATTTATAAACTATCTTCCCTTACTATGCTGCCCCCTGGTGGTTCATAAGCAGAAGTACCCGCCCAGTGCCACCACCCTGCACTTTGAGTTTTACGCTGAACCGGGCCCTGAGGTCAAAGTGGAGAGGAAGGTAAAGACCGAGATATTTATTAATGCAATCATTAGGTAATAAAAATTAAATATATTTGTGGAATATTGTGACTCAACTTCTTCCTAAACCTTTCTGAACTCTTCCCCAGCAGACAAGTAGTAACACACTACACTATATTCACATCGAGCAGCTTGACAAGGTACAGTCAAATTAGAACTGTGTCATTGACAGTTAAGTAATAATACCTTGGGTTCTTTGTCTTACATATATTCTGCATCTCCCAGATTTCAGAGAGCCCGTCAGATATCATGGAGTCACTGACCGTGATGTACAACATCCCTAAAGACAAGCAGACCCTGCTGTTCACACACATTCGACTGGCCCATGGGTTCTCAAATCACAAGAAGAGGTTGCAGGCTGTGCAGGCCCGACTGCATGCTATCTCTATACTGGGTGAGTAGAAGCCTTCTTCCTAAGATTAAGTGATGATGGGTTTTGTTCCAAGTTGTAACTTATCTTTTCTGTTTGGGTTTTTTTGCAGTGTATTCAAATGCACTCCAAGAGTCAGCCAACAGTATTCTGTATAATGGCTTGATAGAGGAGCTGGTGGATGTATTGCAGATTACAGACAAACAGCTTGTGGTAAGAAAGTATTTTTCTTTTTCAGCTTAAACAGTGTGTCACTACACTAAATCCAGATGTCGTGATAGCGTTGTATTTGTAAAATTACATTAGATATTTTTTGCTGGCTTGTCAGACCAAAATTATTTTCAGATGATAATGTGTGTATCCTCCAGTAGGGCTGGGCAATATGACGATACAGTATATATCATCAAAATGATATAAAAATGTCTATAGTGTATATATTGGTTCTATTGCAATATAATTTTACTTAAAACTGTTTTGTTCATTTAGCACTCAAGTTCTTAAAATGAGAAAATACTTTTCATATGTCAAGTATTTAATTCACTCAGGAGTATACAAAAATAGGCTTTACCATGTTATTATTTCATATAGACTATTTATTTATTGGATTACCAGAAAACATGCTATATCGTGGCATATATCATTATCAAGATATTAAATAACTTGCATCATTTTAGAAGTTTTTGGCCATATAGCCCAGCCCTGTTCTCCAGTGTCAGAGCATAATTAGCATCAAGTTCCTTTTCATGTTCAGTTTTCTGAAATACTCATTTTGATTTTGTTCTTAAGGATATTAAGGCAGCATCTTTGCGCACTTTAACTTCGATTGTCCATCTGGAGCGGACGCCCAAGCTTTCCAACATCATCGACTGCACCGGCACTGCCTCCTACCATGGCTTCTTGCCTGTGTTGGTGCGCAACTGTATACAAGCAATGATTGGTGAGAATGCAGCCAAAACCTTTAACAGTTTAGTGTGTGACAATTAAAATGGAAGCTTATTTGTCAACTTTTGATTTCTTCTTCCAAGATCCTCTGATGGAGCCCTACCCGCACCAGTTTGCCACAGCACTCTTCTCATTCCTCTACCACTTGGCTAGCTATGACGCTGGAGGGGAAGCCCTTGTGTCCTGTGGCATGATGGAAGCCCTCCTGAAGGTATGTCCTGATCCTACTGATACGTCATTACCAATTGTAGTTTTTGCTTTTTTTTAAAAAACTAAGTCTGCCCTTTTATTATCTTACTTTGTAGGTTATCAAGTTCCTGGGTGATGAGCAGGACCAGATCACCTTTGTGACGCGAGCAGTGCGGGTCGTGGACCTCATCACCAACCTTGACATGGCTGCCTTTCAGTCCCACAGCGGCCTTTCCATTTTCATCTGCAGGCTAGAGGTTGGTTATGCACTTTGCATTTCTCATTCCTGACACAGCAGCCTTCAGCTACAGAGTCACTGAAACCTCTGGACTCACTCATCTTTCTCTCCCTCACACTCTCAATCACTTTGTGCAGCATGAGGTGGACCTGTCGAGGAAAGAGTGCCCTTTTGTCATCAAGCCAAAGATCCAGAGGCCTAGCGCAGCTGTTGAGTCTGAGGACATGGACACAGACATGGAGAGTAAGTCACTAATCCTAAGATTTAAGGAATGTTCTCAACTTCAGAAATTAAAATCTATAAGTCAAGGCTATAATTAAAGTTCTAGGCTTTTCCTCAATATTGCCAACTTATAAAGAATCCCCTGGCTGTTGTGTTGATTTGCCAATATTATGTATTCTCACAGTGTCAGAAGTTGCCATGGAAAGCAGCCCTGGACCATCCACATCTTCTGGTTCCAGACCAGAAGCGGACCACCGAGCACAGAGTAGTACTGCTAACACGCCTCGTGCAGGTACACACAGCAAACACACACACACAAAATACCCAAAACACTTGCCAATATTGTACTCTGTCATCACTGTGACACTCTTGTCTCTCTCTAGGTATGCAGTGTATCCCCCAGAGGGCAGCTCTGTTAAAGTCAATGCTAAATTTCTTGAAGAAAGCCATCCAGGACCCTGCCTTTTCTGATGGTATCCGCCACGGTGAGTCATTGGCAATTCTCTAACTTGTTCTATAGATCTTGTACTAATCTTGTTTTTACATGAACAGGTTCATACATTTTTGCCTTAAGATCTATACATTTCACTATGCAGATGTTGGTTGTTAATGTGTATGTTCTCCCTCTTTTTCTTACAAGTAATGGATGGGTCGTTGCCTACCTCACTCAAGCACATCATCAGTAATGCAGAGTATTATGGCCCTTCACTGTTCCTCTTAGGTGAGTTCACAGCAGCGCTTCAGAAAAGCCCTTCAAGTACTCTTCTGACTGAGCAAAGTGCTCTCCCCCTTACGGGATGAAACTACAGAGATGCAAAGGTTTCATCATGTAATGAAATTTCACGGTTTGCTTATTGGTGTTATGTAAAATTTGTTATTGTTTTGGATTATGATGTCCTTTTTTTCTTTTTTCCACCCCTGCTTTTGTCTCTGTCTCTCGGGTTTGTAGCGACGGAGGTTGTGACGGTATTTGTGTTCCAGGAGCCATCCCTGCTCTCCTCCCTGCAGGATAATGGTCTCACTGATGTCATGCTGCATGCCCTTCTCATCAAAGATGTGAGTTTCCAGCACTTCCCATGTGTGGTGCGTTTTTTCTTTCTCTTCCTTTTTTCTTGTCTTTGATACCAGTTTGCCATTTTCTGTCTAATTTGTAATCACTGTCTCAGCACTTGTACTGAATTTAATATCTGAAATTGTTACTTAAGTATTTCAGAGATGGCTGAAAGACTTAACAATTTCAGATATACATTTCAGATTACCCTTGCACTCAGTGCTTCATTTGCTTTGCATAATGCTTGGCTGTCACTGTGGAAGTATTTGTTAAATTGACATCACTATAAGCTTTAGTCTGAAACCGTTACAGACTTAGTCACCTCCAAAACATACCTGAATCCCTGCATTCAGATGCTGAATGGGGAGAAATGTCTCTCCTACAACTTAAAATGACCCCATTTACAGTATTTTATAGGGTGTGAAGATGAACTGATATGTGCCAAAAAATCGATACGAGCGCCTTAGGTATTACATCGATACAAAACTCTGAATCCAATGCAAATTTTGAGAGGAATCGGTCAGAAATCTATACGTCCGTCATAAATTGATACAGTCAGATATAACCCCACTTGAACAGCTTTTTACATGTTATATGTGTGTATGTGTGGAAGGCGAGAGAGCGAGGTGTCTGTGTGTACACGACACACATGACTGCGCGGATATATCGGCAATTGTCGGTTGTTGGGCTGACGGTGGCCGGTTGGAAAATTAACATATTGCCCAACCCTAGCCTCCTTTACTACATGCTGCCCACTGAGTTGCATTATTCAGTTATGTTGAGAATCTCTGACTTTTATGAATTGAATTTTAGAATGTATGTGATTTAATGCTGATGTAAAAGTGTATGTAAAATAAGAACATGCATCAGAAAGAAGTTAATAGTGCAATAATAACAGTTTGGTACGATTTGTGTGGTCCATTGGCTGACCCAGGTCAGGTTATGGCTTGTTGTCTAAATGACTTGACAACAAAAATGCAGGTCATTGAGTTCTGTGTAAAAGGGTTACAATGAGAGCCAGCACTTTTAACATTTGCAGGTTGATGTTGGGTCAATTGGAAAATTAGCTCATCCTAATCACTTTCACCCTCTTCCATCTTTTTGTCTTTTCCAGGTTCCTGCTACCCGTGAGGTGTTGGGTTCTCTCCCTAATGTGTTCAGCGCCCTGTGCCTGAATGCTAGAGGCCTGCACTCCTTCGTTCAGTGCCAGCCGTTTGAGCGCCTCTTCAAAGTGCTTTTGTCCCCCGACTACCTGCCTGCCATGCGACGGCGACGCAGCTCCGACCCGCTGGGTGAGTTAAATTGTATGTGCTCTGTTATTCAGATCTTCGCCTCTAGAACATGCTTGAATGTATGACATGTTCTGTGTTTGGCTCCAGGTGACACTGCATCCAACTTGGGCAGTGCTGTGGATGAGCTCATGAGGCACCAACCCACTTTGAAGACTGATGCTACTACTGCCATTATTAAGGTAGTGTATCTTCATTTACAAGCGACCTTTCTAGTGCTGCCACAGGGCTCCAGACTGCGATCATTTATTGTGAGTGAGTTAAAATTTCATGCGGTTGCATTCATGTTGCATGTTACATCAGCCACGGTCTATTCCATCCCTGCCGCCAAAGTCTCAGAAGTAAACTGGACGAATGAGCGAGTGTTGAGCAGTTGCGAGCGCGTAGGGTCCGCATTTGTACACGCGGAGCCGAAATGCTCCCTCGCAAGGATGCTTTTCTGCTCTGTGTGCTCGTATCACATGCAGGCGCTTGGTTTTTATGTGCGCGGGCTGTACCAAAACAAGGTGCGACCAAATCACGTGCTGTTGCGACCAAATCACGTGCTGTTGCTACCAGTGGAAAAGTTTGTCTGGAGCCCTGTGCCACATGGTTTTGTAGGATAATTAAAGCTAAATTGATGTTACAGTTACTGGAGGAGATCTGCAACCTAGGTCGAGCCCCTGAGTACATCTGCCAGAAACCGTCTATCCAGAAAGCAGATGGCACTGTGGCGGTACCACCAGCACGCTCCAGCCACGCTGCTGAGGAAGCTTCAAGTGAGGATGAAGAGGAAGAGGATGCCCTCCACACATTCAGCCAGCAGCAGGGGGAAGCAGAGACCAACAGACAGTCAGTGCCACTTGAACTGTATGACGCTGAGTTCATAACACAATAGAATAGAACAACAACTCTTTACAGACTTTGATTTTCTTCCAGTCAATTGACTAGATTTGAAATATTTTAGTTGGTAGTCATTTTGATGATGTTTGTATTGTTGCAGGGTGGTGGGCACCGAGGAGCGGATACCCATTCCTCTGATGGATTATATTCTGAATGTGGTGAGTGTGTATTCTTGGACAGTTTTAGTATTGTTTTGGGCATGTTGTGAAATATTCCAAACTATAAAGCAGAGCTCACCTAATTTCTGAGTTTAATCACTGATTTGCGATGCACATGTTTTCTAGATGAAGTTTGTAGAATCCATTCTAAGCAACAACACCACCGATGACCACTGTCAGGAGTTTGTCAACCAGAAGGGGCTGCTACCTCTGGTTTCTATTCTGGGCCTGCCCAACTTGCCCATAGACTTCCCCACCTCTGCTGCCTGTCAGGCTGTGGCTGGTGTCTGCAAGTCCATATTGGTGAGCACAAAAGAAAGATCACTGTTGTGATTTTTTTTTCTTTATTATATTTATTCATCATGAACAGCACATATTAACATGAATGTGATGCGCCAGATCTAGCCAAAAGACTCATTTTAATTAAGAGGTAAAAGAAAGTTTGCTGAACTTAGACTGAAGTGTTTTCTCCTAAATTCTCCCTGGTAGACACTCTCTCATGAGCCTAAGGTACTCCAGGAGGGCCTGTGCCAACTGGACAGTATCCTGACGTCTCTGGAGCCACTTCATCGACCAATTGAGGTGCCTGGCGGGTCTGTGCTTCTCAGAGAGCTGGCAAACGCGGGCCACGTCACCGACGCCACATTGTCTGCCCGTGCCACACCACTGCTACATGCTCTCACTGCAGCGCATGCCTACATCCTCATGTTTGTCCATACTTGCAGAGTAGGACAGGTAAATATGGATGTATTTTCTTAAGAACTGACATCCCTTCGCCTTGTTTTACCTTTAAATATAGCTCAGTTCATACAGATTTTAATTACAGCCATCACTGTTACAGCTGCTGTATATCAGTGTTGTAAACAATGAAACATGCAGAAAGGTGAATGATTTTATAGGCACTGTAAACTACCTACACAGCTAGTTTTGACTCCTGAATCTAATCTATTCCTCACATCCCTTGGCTGTGATGTGTTGCACAGTTGTGCTCAAGTTGTAAATGAGATAATAAGTTATGGGCAGATGATTACCAAGAATTATTTGATTTTCAAGGCTATGGAGGGGATTATTGAAATTTGTGACATTTCAGAATGGTTGAGCAGCTCTGATTGTTTCCGTTTTCTCTCTAAACAGAGTGAGATCAGAGCTATCTCAGTCAACCAGTGGGGCTCCCAACTTGGCTTGAGTGTTCTCAACAAGCTCAGTCAGCTCTACTGCTCTCTGGTATGGGAGAGCACCGTGCTGCTGTCCCTTTGCACGCCTAACAGGTAAATCTCTTATCCTGTACCACCTTTTCTCAACTGTTTGATCAGCTATAACCTTGTAACACCTCTCGCCTGTGCCCAACAGTCTGCCTCCAGGATGTGAGTTCGGCCAGGCTGACATGCAGAAACTGGTGCCCAAAGAGGAGAAGCCATCTGGCAGCACTGCAGCAACCACAGCCTCTGGCTCCAGGAGAACTGGTAATTTAATCATTTAACTTTGTTTACTGAAAACCACCATGTCCCTGGAACACCCTCCAACAACTTCAATCTCCTCTACCTTCTATCTAGCAGAGTCTGAGGCAGTGTCTGTGGATTCAACTGCTGGGGGACTGTTGGAAGGCATGGGTCTAGATGGGGACACCTTGGCTCCCATGGAGACGGACGAACCCACTGCAACGGACCCTAAGGCCAAGTCCAAACTTACCCCAGCGATGGCCACCCGCATAAAACAGATTAAACCGCTGCTCTCTGGTGAGGTTTTCTATTCCACACAATCAAGTTTTGATTTCTGTTAATATTTTAAGTACCTCTGTCCTGAATACCATTTTTGGGCTTCGATGCTTCGGTGTGAGATATTCTAAATTTAACGGAGCAGCGCGACGCAGTATATTTGACTTGACTTAAATCCCCATGTGTTTATCGTCTCTCACTGACCTCTGTCTGTGTCTTTCCAGCTTCATCTCGATTAGGTAGGGCTCTGGCTGAGCTCTTTGGCCTGCTGGTGAAGCTGTGTGTGGGCTCCCCAGTGCGCCAACGCCGCTCCCACCATGCCACAAGCACAGGCACTACCCCCACGCCTGCTGCCCGGGCCACTGCCTCTGCCCTCACAAAGCTCCTCACCAAGGGTCTGAGCTGGCAGCCCCCACCCTACACACCCACCCCTCGTTTTAGGTGAGCGCAGACTACCCCTCCCACCGTTCTCCATTGTTATATGTGCTTTGCACACAAAGGTGATATGGAGTGTTATTCTTTTTCTTTCTTTTTGTCTGGCAGGCTGACTTTCTTCATCTGCTCAGTGGGCTTCACATCCCCCATGCTGTTTGATGAGAGGAAGTACCCCTACCACCTCATGCTGCAAAAGTTCTTCTGCTCTGGGGGTCATGATGCCTTATTTGAGTAAGTCCCACCCTGTGCAGTGACATATCAAGATCATTATCTTAAAATGTGTTCATTAATATCCATAATATTTTAATTTCTATATTAAACAGGAGTTTTATTGGTTGTGTTACTTCTGTGCAGGACATTTAACTGGGCCCTGTCAATGGGCGGGAAGGTGCCTGTGTCTGAGGGTCTGGAGCATACCGATCTACCAGATGGGACAGGGGAGTTCCTGGATGCCTGGTTAATGCTGGTGGAGAAGATGGTGAACCCAAGCACTGTGCTGGACTCACCCCATTCCCTGCCAGCTAAAATGCCTGGGGTCACACCCACCATGCCCCAGTTCAGCGCCCTTCGGTTCCTCATAGTCACCCAGAAGGTCAGTATCCACTAGCTGTAGAATTCAAATGAGGCTATTGCTGCCTTCAGATAAAACTTGTGAGTTTGTGTTTTCAACATGGGTAGCCAATTATACATTATACATGGCATTCAAGTGGGTAAACTTGTAAACACACAGTTGCCGGGGAAATGAGAAAAGATGGACACCTAGAGATGAGAGCTGGAGGATTTGCCATGGATGTATGTTGGTGCTCTATTATGGTAACACAGTCTCTTCTTCATAAAGGCTGCATTCAGCTGCATCCGCAGTCTGTGGAACAGGAAGCCGCTGAAGGTGTATGGCGGCAGGATGGCTGAATCCATGCTGGCCATCCTCTGCCACATCCTGAGAGGGGAGCCTGTTATTCAGGAGCGCCTGGCCAAGGAGAGAGAGGGGACGGTGCGCCCGGATGATGAGGCAGCCTCCACCGTTTCTTTGGCGCCCAGCGGGGCCCCTGGAGCATCTACTACAGCCGGAGAGGCACCAGCAGCGACTGGAACAACACCTGCTGTGCCAGCAGCGGGGTCAGCTGAGGATTCAACCAACTCTACCCCCCGCCGTGAGCCCCAAGTTAACCAGGCCCAGCTTACACAGGTATGTGGGAAAGCTGTCTGACACTCAGGCACATCTCTGTCAGTCAGTCAACTGTGTGGTATTGTATGTACTTTGACAGCCAGCTGTGGTTTGTTGCTGCAGCCCATCATTATTTTCAGCTTGCTATGCCACTACAGCAGGAGGTTTTGACAGCGCAGGTTAACTACATAATTGTATAGCGGCACTATCTCCTGTAAGCAACACACTAAAACAGAGGTGTTGTGTTTACAAATCTTCCTCCCCCATATTCTGCATGCACTGAATCCTGGGCCACCATTTGTTTTATAACAGGGAAGGTGCAGAGGGAGAGAGCGGCACGCACAGGTCCGCGACCAGCAGATCCAGCAGGTATAAGAGCCATCAGGGAGAGTGGGAGAAATTTAGAGGAGAGATGGAGAGAGGAAAGGAGTAAAGGAAAGAGAGAGGTTGAGAGGTAGGACTGAAAAGGGAGAGAGCAATTCGGACCAGATTGAGATTCATACGTTTTTGAGGCAGAATATCAGGATAGTGTGACAGAAAGCGGTTTGATTGGGTGTTTTAGAGACATTAGAGCGATTGTGTGCACTCATTAAAAAAAAAAAAGAAGTGAAGACGAGGGGGGCGTGGAAGAATGTCTCCTCGTCTTTCATAATGATAGCAAGTGATTTTCCCTTGCTATTCATGACATATCCCCCCGACCCTCCTTATATTTGGCCTTCGCTCACGACACCATCTCTCTTTACTCTTGTAAAAATGCTTCTTCATCTTTTTTTGTGGTGTTCTAGCTGATGGATATGGGTTTCTCAAGAGAGCATGCCATGGAGGCCCTACTGAACACCAGCACCATGGAGCAGGCCACGGAGTACCTACTTACTCACCCTCCTCCACTGCTTGGTGGAGCAGTAAGGGTAAGTCTTCATAGACAGAAACATGAACGTATTCTTCTACTCTTTGTGACTTTCATAAAAGGCCTTTTCACACGGGGGACGAAGCGAAGAAAAAAACAGGCTTAATGAGGAAAGTTCAGTGAGCTCATATGCTTCCTTTGCTGGTAATAATAATAGGCCTAATTGCTGTTATGCTATCACTTATCCTATATAGTCAGGTTTTATAGTATGCCTTTCATAACCACTACTTGTAATTTCTGACACAAATAATGTCCATATCACAATGCTAGCTAATGCACTTGGAAATAATTGGTTCTATATAAGTTACCATGACAACAAAGTGTTTACCCCTCTTTTGTAGGCTACTCGCCATCACAAGCAAATTCAACTGCTATACTTACCCAGACGTTGTCTTTATGTTTGTTGTCTTTATAATCTTTATTTTGTTTGTCAAAGTTGACACTATTTTGCGAGACCAAATGGATCAATCAATCAGTATCCATATTGTTGTGTGACAGTATGAACAGAACGATGACATTTACATCCGAGAAAATCTATTGATCACATGAGCAAAAGTCATTAATTTATCGGTTGGCTTGTTTTTATCAGCATCCGAAATTCACAGAAATCAAAATTGTTGCGGAAAAAAGGTAGTGAGCAGATAGGCTCATAGAAATAGATGATCAACGAACTTTTAAATTTACGTGGGATTTATCCGCGTTTGGTCTGAAAAGACCTTGCCAGAATCAAATTTAGGCAGCTAAAATTTTTCCCCTTGTTCCATTTAGGACCTGACTATGTCTGAAGAGGACCAGATGATGAGGGCCATTGCCATGTCACTTGGGCAAGAGGTCAGCATGGAGCAGCGCTCTGACTCTCCTGAGGTCTGTCACCCTCATTGCTCAAATTACATGGAGACAACATTTCACTCTAAACTGTAGGGCTGCAACTAACGATTATTTTCATCGTCGATTAATCTGTCGATTTATTTTCTTTATTAGTCAATTAGTTGTTTGGTCTAAAAAATTGAAATGAAAATGTTGATAAATGTCGATCAGTGTTTCCCAAAGCTCAAGATGACGTCCTCAAATGTCTTGATTTGTCCACAACTCTAAGATATTCAGTTTATTGTCATAGACAAGTAAAGAAACCAGAAAATATTCACATTCAAGAAGCTGGAATCAGACAATTTAGACTTTTTCTATAAAAAATTACTCAAACCTGATTAATCGATTATCAAAATAGTTGGCGATTAACTTAATTGATAAATCGTTGCAGCTTTACTAAACTGTCTGATGCTAAATGATTCCTCATTAATGAATAATTTACCATTAAGCTGAGCAGCTGTTGAGATTATTTCCGTGTCTGCTTCAGGAAGCAGCACGTCGACGTGAGGAAGAGGACAGGAGAGCCAGGGAGCGAGCAGAGGAGGAGGAGGCCCGCTGCTTGGAGCGCTTCATGGAGGCTGAGCCATTGGACCCCAAGGAGCTGCATACCTTCACTGACTCCATGCTGCCTGGCTGCTTCCATCTGCTGGATGAGCTGCCTGACACCGTCTACCGACTCTGTGACCTGCTGATGACTGCCATCAAGAGGAGCGGCCCAGAGTACCGAGAGCTCATCCTCGGCCAGGTTGTCCACCAGGTCAGTGGATAAATGCAGGTTACCTTACAGTTTGCTCTCTAGAGCCTATAATACATGTATGTTCAGAGTTAAGATCCAATGATTTAGGGGGATTTGGAAGATGAATTCATTACTGTTTGCTTAAATGTCAAATGGAGTGTTAGATGCAAATTTTCATTCAGTTGAATACAATTGCTCTTTGTCTTTGTAATTGATTGTTAGGCTCTTCAGAGTAAATACTTTAAGCAAATGCCTAACATGTCTTGAATACAAATGCAGCTCATTATGTATGTTTTAATCATCATTCATTACAAGTGAAGGAAACGTCTTTAAAAGTCAAGTCTTGGCAATAGACGCACAACATTCTTGTACCAGCCTGATTGTGTTCATGTTGTGCGTAGGTGTGGGAGGCAGCAGACGTGCTCATCAAGGCGGCTGAGCCCCTGACTACCAGCGACACAAAGACTGTGTCTGAGTGGACCAGACAGATGGCCACACTTCCCCAAGCCTCCAAGCTGGCAACGCGAATTCTGCTGCTCACGTTGCTATTTGAGGTAACAGAAACGCACCCATTGAAAGTTGTAGCCTTAAAATGTTCACTCGTAGAGGGAGGAATCATTCTTTGTCATTGCTGTTCATCTACACACATCCCAAACAATCATTTGTTGGTTTCGGTAGGAACTGAAGCTGTTGGGTGCCAGAGTGGTGGAGAACAGTGGAATTCTTGATTTGCTGATTAAGTTGCTTGAGGTCGTGCAGCCCTGTCTACAGGCTGCTAAAGAACAGAAGGACATCCAGACACCAAAGTGAGTTTTGCATAGCCCTACATACTACTCTTTACTTGCAAATGTTACACCGGCTCTTCACCCTCATTTGCTTGTGTTATGAATTTTCTATTTATCATATAAAATGACTTCCTTTTCTGCAGATGGATCACACCAGTTCTGTTGATCATTGACTTCTATGAGAAGATGGCAGTCTCTTCAAAGCGCAGGGAACAAATGAACAAGGTACAAATCAACCTTATAAAACCAAACCACAGATACAGATTACAATTGCAAGTTTAGATACTGAAATAGGTACGGCAAGTTACAAGCACAGATATAGATGACCATGCACTATGAGTTCATGAACAGAAAGTAAAAGATGAAGTGAGTAAATAAGAAACGTACATACATTCCTTATGTATACAGTGGAAACTGCTTATAGTTATCACTGTTACAGTGATGAACCGCTTATATAGATCAAAAAGCTCGGGACAGAATCATTCCTATACAAACATTAATTGAGTTTTTGTTTTGTTTCTTACTTTACTCCCTTGATACTTTGCCTCGCAGTCCGTCTGCTTTCTGGCTGGATACCTGAGCTGTGTGCACATTGATATAACAGGAAAAAGAGTCATTTTCTGAATGAAAAACGAATGCGTAGGGGTAAAGCACCCTCGTCAAGTGGATTGATAATGTCTGGTCACGTAATGCCCCCAAAGTGAAACTTTGCCAATCCACATGCAGACCGTTCTGCATGCAAGCTCGCACTGCAGAGCCAGCAAAAAGGCGGTCCGTTTCATTACTTTATATTCATGTAATAAATATTCAAATGTCCATTAGATGGTAATCTGCATGAGAAATGATGCACAACAAAAATTTGGTTATAATAATCATCCACTTACAGTAATCAATTTGACCCGGACGGACGTGATTACAATCAGCGGTTTCCACTGTATATAGTAGTTTACCGCATCGTCCTGCGATAAGCCTCTTGACTGTGTGCTCTGTACTCTCTTTATTCAAGACTTGTTTAGAATTAACTGATATACATTTTGGGTACTGAGTATGTAGAAGGTGGTAATGAATGTAATCCCATACAACATTGCTCCCATAAATATAACCTTGTCAACTTTATAATAGATTTTTGTTGCATTTGTGTCAAGAGTCATTGAATTAATGTCTTCATTACATTGTAAGGTGTTGGTTGTATTTTTTGCGCCTCCTTTGTAGAATTAATGAGTTCTCTCTCTGTCTGCCATTAGTATCTGCAACCCAATGGGAATAACTGGCGATGGTTTGATGACCGCTCAGGCCGTTGGTGCAGTTACAGTGCATCAAACAACAGCACCATTGACTCAGCATGGAGGGCTGGGGAGAGCAGCGTCCGCTTCACAGCTGGACGCCGGAGATACACTGTGCAGTTTAACACCATGGTGCAGGTATAAACATCTTTCTCCACTGCCAAAAAACTACAATCCATGGACTCTTTGATTTATTTGATTTTATGGCTGGTTATGTTAGTGGAGTTTTCTGGGTTCCTTTTGTTTATTTTAAAACCTTTCTATCGGGCAGGTAAACGAAGAGACTGGTAACAGGAGGCCAGTGATGTTGACTGTCCAGAGAGTGCCTCGCATGCCCAAGCCTGCCAAGGCTGGTAGCATTACTGACTCAGAAAGAGAAGAGGGAGACAGGAGCAAAGCGGAGGAAACCCAGACTGACCTGGACTCAGGAGCAGCTGTGGAGATGAGCGTTCCTAAGGATGATTCCAGCCAGCTGAAGGAGACACCGTCTGCCCCCTCATCTTCCCTAGAGTCTGACAACGCTCAGAGCGCCGATATCGTCGTACAAGGCCTGACTGAGGACATGACCACCGTTCTCATTCGTGCCTGCGTCAGTATGATTAGTGTTCCCGTGGACCCAGACACCCTCCACGCCACACTTCGTCTGTGTTTGCGTCTTACGCGCAATCACCACTATGCTATGATGTTTGCTGAGCTGAAGAGCACGCGGATGATTCTGGGGCTGACGCAGAGCTCCGGCTTCAATGGCTTCACCCCGCTTGTTACTCTACTGTTCAGACACATCATAGAAGATCCGGCCACGCTGCGGCACACCATGGAGAAGGTTAGAGTCTATTCTCATGCTGTTTAAATGGAGCTCACCGCGTAGATACTGTCAGCTAGTGTGTTTTTGCTAAATATGGCATTTTCTGAATAATACTGTAAGCATATAATAAGTCTGTTGATGCCATAAACAAATTCCTCGACAATCTGTTGCCATAGGTGGTGAGGTCCGCCGTGACCAGCGGAGCAGGTAGTACCACCTCAGGAGTTGTGTCAGGCAGCCTTGGTTCCAGAGAAATCAATTACATCCTTCGTGTCCTGGGCCCTGCCGCCTGCCGTAACCCTGAATGCTTCGCTGAAACCGCCAGCAATTGTGTCCGCATTGCTCTGCCTGCACCCCGGGGAGCTGGCACAGGTGAGTCTCCAAGCTTTTCTAAGTAGCTGTGATAACTTTAGATTAGAGTTGACATTACTAGTACTGTACACTGTAATAGACTTGCGTTGTTATGTTCTTGTTTTATTTATAACTTTTGAATGTTATTTCTGTGAAATCAAATGTCCTCTACAGAGGACAATAAAGAATGAATCTGTAAATTTGATCGATAGATTTATATAGCTATCCAGTTGTCTAAATGTTTTTCTTATACAATCTTTTTACTACAGCCTCTGATGACGAGTTTGAGAACCTTCGAATTAAGGGGCCCAATGCTGTGCAGCTGGTGAAGACCACTCCTCTGAAACTGTCCCCTTTACCCCCTATCCCCGACACTATCAAGGAGGTCATCTATGACATGCTCAATGCTCTAGCTGCCTACCATGCTCCTGAAGAACGTAAGTCATGTTAATACGATCCTGACAACTGTCCATTCGAAGGGCGTATATGTAATTTTAATGGAAATAGTCGCTTGAACATTTCAGCTAAGTGTGTGTTTATGTGTGGCACAGCTGAGCGTCCAGAGGAACGTGCAGCAGCGGTGCCCGGTGGACCAGACCTATGCCAGATATTGCAGGATGTTGGCGATGACGTTTACCAGCAGTACAGACTCACCCGGCAGGGCAGCGACTTTGACTCCCAGTCTGCATTCCATATCAATGTGAGTCTCAGTGACAAGTTGCCCTGTGTTGAACCAAGAAACGTGTCGTCTCCACAGTCAATAATAGAGCCATGTCTCCTCCTCTCAGGCTCAAGTGTTTTCTGCTGATGGAGGCGTGGCTGAGTCTTCCCAGTCTGGCACACCACAAGGAGAAGGTGAGTGTAAAAGGTTTTTATGCCTCCCGACAGCCGTGACAGGAGGCATTATGTTTTCAGGTTGTGATCCATTCTTGTGAACGCGGTACCTCAGAAACGCCTGGAGGGAATTTCTTCAATTTGTCACAAAACTTTCACTTGGACTGTAGGATGAACTGATTGGAATTTCGTGGTCAAAGGTCAACGTCACTGTGACCTCACAAAACACGTTTTGGGCCATAACTCAAGAATTGATATGCTAATTATGACAATTTCACACAAATGTCTAATAGGATAGAATGATGAAGTGATAATACTTTGGATAGACATGGATGTAAACCGTAAATTGACCTGTTTTTTTGGCTGGTGACTGAAGCAAATCTACCAGCCACTAGCATGTTTTACCAGCAGTTGGCTGGTGTTAATTTTGTGCCCTGCCAACAGTGTAGCAGACAAAGTCTTTCAGGCTATACTGTAATTTTTATCCCAACGATTCTCAACGGTTTTAGCACACCAATAATTGAATTAAAGGATTAGATGAAAATGCCCACTTCAAAGCATACTGCAGAACATTGCTCTGGGTTGTTCATGGTAATTTGCTATGTTAAGAATGTTAAAAATGTGCTCCAGATTCACAAAATTAGTATGTCTACTGTGTATGATCTGTCATCATTTTTCATTTTGTTGTCCTAACTTCCTTAGCGTCCACACCAGAAGAGATGAGGGAGGAAAATAAAAAAGAACAGGAGGGAGAGAAGAGCACTAGCTCGGAGGAGGGTAAAGCAGCTAAGGTAAAGGCGAGCAAGCCTCTAATGCCTACCTCCACCATCCTGAGACTGCTGGCTGAACTGGTGCGCTCCTATGTGGGCATCGCCACTCTAATCGCCTCCTACTGCTACACCGCTGGACAGTCCGAGCTTATTAAGGAGGTGGGTAGTTAAACAAAATCTCATCTGCCTTTCACACTTCTGTATTGTCATGCCCTTACTATAATTATTTTATCTTAACCTATTTTGACCTCCCTGTATCCTAACAGGACTGCAGTGTTCTAGCGTTTGTGCTCGACCACCTACTGCCCCACACCCAGAACTCAGAGGACAAGGACACCCCAGCCTTGGCACGTCTCTTCTTAGCCAGCCTGGCAGCTGCCGGCACGGGCACTGATGCCCAGGTGGCCCTGGTCAATGAGGTGAAGGCTGCCCTCAGTCGAGCACTAGCGATGGCAGAAGGTGCCGAAAAACATGCCAGGTAAACAGCATAAAAAATAACTAAACCAACCTGATATTGATATTATAACCCTTGATTGATTCCTATTTTATCAGGATTTGTACAAACCCATATTCATATTCTCATTTTCTTCTCCATAGGCTTCAGGCAGTGATGTGCATCATCAGCACCATCATGGAATCGTGTCCCTCCACGTCCAGTTTCTATAGCACAGCAGCAGCCAAGACCCAACACAATGGCATGAACAATATCATCAGGCTGTTTCTTAAGAAAGGACTGGTCAACGACTTGGCCCGTGTGCCTCACAGCTTGGATTTGTCCAGGTATATAATAACACCATATTAATTTAATTTCACAATTTAGATAGTAGTAGACCAGGAGCCTGCATCACAAAGTGTGATCTGCAGATTAGTCAGTAAAGGAGCCCTGGGGAATTTTCTTCTAAAGAATCAAAATTTGTGTTTACCTTCAGTAATGGTAAGGTTACTCACCGAAACGCATTGTGTGTATTCTTAATGCATTTGCTTCCTCATAAAACATGTAAAAAGCTGATTTTTTTTTTTTTTCTTTCATTGTTTGCATCCATGTTTACAAGTGTGGGGTTTTACACAGGCTTTTTTAGTATCCTGAAGCTGGCTCAATTTAAACTAGGTTTCCTGGAACACTAATTTTATGCTAACGCAAAAAATAGTATGACAAAGTTTAACTTGCCTGTTTAGTAGTTCTAGTTCAGAATCAAGTTGGCTTTGCAAAAAAAAAAGATACATTATACAGTGTATAAAATCAGTGTAAATTGACTCCCATCTTCTTCTTTTCCATCATTTGATTTAGTCCCAACATGGCCAACACAGTGAATGCTGCCCTGAAACCTCTAGAGACTCTGTCCCGCATTGTTAACCAGCCCAGCAGTCTGTTCGGGGGCAAAGGAGGCTCCAGCAAGAACAAGACTGAACATGACACCGTGGGCACTGCCAGGGACAGCAACAGCAACACTCAGGACCAAGGTATGCACATCAGATGAGATACCTTCAACTCTCTAGATCCAGTGATTCCAAACATGTCCGTTACTGATTTGTGGCGCCTATTCCAGGAGAGTCCGGTGAGGCAGAGCCAGTGGAGGGCAACCACAGGGTGCAGGGAGCAGACAACGACCTGATGGATGGAGAGACGGAGGGAGACACGGTGGTCATTGCTGGTCAGCCAGAGGTTCTCAGCACACAGGCTATGCAGGTGATTGACATTGTATTACACACAATACTCTGATAGTTACCTCATCTGTAACATCTGTAATGAATGGCCATAACAACAAGGTGTTGTGCCCCTTCCCCCACGTTATTGCTGACATTGCATTTCATTTCCTGTGCTTGTAGGTAGAAAATGAGTTGGTGGATCTGATTGATGAGCTGCTGGAGAGAGATGCTGGCGCTGTCAACAGCACAATTATAGGTAAGCCACTTGATTAATTTGGAGGGGAAATTGAGGGTAGGTGGTAAACAGGCAAGGAAAAAGTGAGAGTTGTTAAAAAAAAAAAAAAAAATATATATATATATATATATATATATATATGAAAATATATCTATCAAATTTAAATACAAGGAGTTAACTGCATGCCAAGGTTATAGTTTTGAATTTTCAATTAGTTTTTATTTTAACCCTGAGTTGATGTATCACTTGTTGTTTGCTCTGTCAATCAGTGGGACGCAGCGGTGAAGATGAATCTCAAGAGGATGTGTTGATGGATGAGGCCCCCTCCAATATTAGCCAGACATCCACTCTTCAGGCCAACCGGGAAGGTAAGACATCGGCACAACAGAACTTTGTGTGTTATCATAGTCAATAACCATAACTGTTGTTGTAACATGTTTCACTGACAGTTTCTCAGTTTTTAAGATCTTCTTGTAAGGAACTCTGTGTTTCTCTCTTCCATCAGACTCCATGAACATCCTGGAACCAGAGGATGAGGAACACACACAAGAGGAAGATTCTAGTGGCAGCAATGATGATGAAGACAGCCAGGATGAAGAAGAGGAGGAGGAAGAAGAGGAGGAGGAAGATCAAGTATGGATTAATGCAATGAGGTTCAGTAAAGAAGTCTTGATTCTTGCTTATCCTTAAGACTTATCGCTGCTACTTTTCCTCAAGGATGATGAAGAAGGAGATGAGGATGATGACGATGAAGGTTCAGAGATGGAGTTGGATGAGGACTTCCCCGATATCAATGCCGCGCCGCACATCCGCTTCGAAAGGTTTGACAGGGATGATGACCTCATCATAGAGTTTGACAACATGTTCTCCAACAACGGTAAGCAGGATGATTTATTACCAACATTTACAAAGGTCAAATTTATAATATTATGTGTACATATTTTCCCAGTTTCCACCCCAAAATCAATCAATTTGAGTCCTCCTTAAAGAATTGGTTCTGGATAAAGTCCATTATAGTTTTATTCAATTCAGTTTCTTGGTCACAGAAAATCTTTTTGATACAACAGCCCACTGTAAGAAATGAGGGGAAAAACATGTTTCTCACAGCCTGTTTTTCAAAAGACAGGTTCCAGCTACACATGACAAACGACAGACTCACTAAAGCGTAGGACATCCCAAATTAGGAGAATTACAAACACAAAAAAACAGATGATGCTGAAAATGAATTTTCTTAAGCTTTATTTTTCATAAACATTACTTGGGGTTGTGCCAGAGCTGTCCCCCTAATGTCTGCCTACTGTTTTCTGTTGTTTTTCCATCAGCTGACATCCCTCCCTCCCCAGGCAACATCCCCAGCTCCCACCCACTGATGGTGCGCCATGCAGACCACGGTTCCCTCACCCTAGGTGTGGCAGGCACTAGCAGCCGCCTGGCGCAGGGCATGGGTCGCAGCCAGCGAACACTGCGACAGCTGACTGCCAACAGCGGACACACCATCCATGTCCACTACCCTGGCAACCGCCAGCCCAACCCTCCGCTCATCTTGCAGAGGTGAAAGCATGTTTTTTGGTTTCTTTGTTAAACAACACATCTGTTTTGCAACATCTGTTACACCACCATTCGTTGTTTAATAATGTGATAATGCTAATTGAAATGTGTGTTCCTCCTCTACTCCATTCTTTAGATTGTTGGGCCCCAGTGCTGCCGCAGACATCTTACAGCTGTCCAGCTCTCTGCCTCTGCAATCTCGTGGTCGGGCCCGCCTTTTGGTCGGAAATGAGGATGTGCATATCATCGCTCGTTCTGACGACGAGTTGTTGGATGACTTTTTCCATGAGCAGAGCAGTACCGGGGGACAAGCAGGTGAGAATCACTGTGTTGTCGTTAATGTAACAGTCTTTTGGCTCAGTATCAGCCTGAATTCCTAACATGATTGTTCTTTCTGTCTCCCTAGGCACCCTCTCTAGTATTCCCACTGCCTTAACTAGATGGACAGATGAGTGTAAAGTGCTGGATGCTGAGAGTATGCACGACTGTGTAGCAGGTAGGTTGGTCTTATACTGGAGAATTGTCTCAATGGAGACAAATTTTATCATTTTATCATGAAGGCACACACAAGAACCTTCCTTTGGGTGACAATGCTGACAGAAGCAAGGGTGGGGATTAAGAAAGAGAAAATCAATAGGAGTGAATGATGTAATTCAATCCCACATTAATATGTTTTTACTGATTTAGATCAATGCACCAGGCTTTAGCTAAAGTGGCATTCATTGGACTTGGTGACTTGTTATACCTTTTATGCTACAGCCACTACCAAGGATGAATTCTGACATCTATGTCTGCTTTCAGTGGTGAAGGTGCCTATCCTGCAGCATCTTGAAAGTCTGCGAGATGAGGAGCTGGAGGAGCGTAGGGAGAAGAGGAGGAGGCAGTTGGCTGAAGAAGAGGAGTCTAAGCAGAATGAGAGGAGGGCCTCTGGAGCAGAACAGGCCAGGGAACAGAGCCTGCAGGTTGGCAAATAATACACATTTGTTGGCTTTGTAGGAGGAAGAATTTTCAAATCTAGAAGTGCATGGCATCTTTTGACATTTGCATTCACTTGTTTGCTAATGTCAACTGTTTTTTGTCCATAGGGTTCTGGATTGGGGACAGTTAATGGTGCAGAGAACACTGCAGGTACTGACATCTGTATAGATTCTGTTTCTGTCTTAATGTTAAAATTCTTGTCAGGAATGGAGACATCTCAGTGACGGGTACACAGAGGCAAGCAGCCAGCAGAGCGTGCTGTGGGATGAGGTAGTAGTTTGTATAGTTTTAGGATCACACCAGATCTGGGAGATAACTATACAGTCTACTGTCTTTCTTATGGCAACGCTATACCAGCTGGACATCATCTTCTGTAGGAGATCCATTCTGCAAATGGTTGCTTTCTTAAGCACCTAATTCCACATATTTACATGTCATCTCTGGAGTACAATGTTGCCTCTTATGTATATTATATGCATTGCATTTTTCCTGCAGCTGGCTGTGCTGTGGTGAGGTAGTAAGTTGTGTTGTTGTTGGGGATCAGGATTGTGCACCCCTTTCAGGAGATAACTATACAACTTACTGCCTTCCTCAGTGGAGGCCCTTGTCATCTATGTAGAAAATGATCAAAAACGAATCAGCATATTTATATTTCAGTTCTGTATGCAGTTCTAATGTACCGCTTGCTTTGAACATTAGTCATTAATACCTTGAAGGGGTTTGGAACAGTTTGGGCTGCAATTGTGTATAGGGAAAATGTTTTCTATAATTGTAAAATATTGTAATTTTCAGAATGAGTATTTTACTGTTTATAAACCATGTAATCAATGTTTATCAGTCTCGATCAGTTAGATTTTTGTATAAAAGCAATATCCCTATATTCACATAAGCCTTCTCTCTGGATGTTGCAGAGGGTGAGCAGGCTCAGGGTGGTACAGTGTCATGTCTGGACCCACCCAGGGTCTCAGAGGGCTTCCTCACTGCTCCCCCATCTGGAGAGGTCACTCCCACCACACCTGCTCCTCACGAACAGGCCCTTGTCTCCCTCGAGACTGCGATCAGCCAGCAGGTCCACCAGCCAATTGCTGACCTGCTACTGGCTGAGTCACACGCAAGCTCTCTGGCTGCTCTGGCAGGGGCAGGCCTTCCACCCTTGTCGGCAGCTGACCGGCCAAACAGTGAAGCAGAGGCATCTCAGATGGAAATGTCCCCGGCACCCACAATCGGTGAGAGAGTCGGAGGAGGTGGTGGAGGAGCATTGGATGAAGGCAGGGAAGGTAGATTAACATTGAAAACTCTCTTTATACAGACTGGCCAACAGTAAGGACACACATCTGTAATGTAAATGATGTTGACTGTGCTTGTAGCTAGTATCTGTCATGAACCCAAGGAATCACACCATTTCCTGACCTCTCTGTTTTTTCCTTTAGCCTCCCTAAGTCCAGACATTGTGGAGACCTCAGAGCCTGCAGTAGTGGGTGTGTCACAACTGGAAGGGTCGCCCATGGATACCAGCAGCCCCGCCTCTGCCACTCAGGAAGAAGCTGTTCCCAACCCTGCCCAGACTGCCCAGCTAGCGGAGCTATCTGGCAGCGGGGAGAGTGGGCTGACCGACCGGCAAACGGATGCAGAGACTGGGTTAGTAGCTCTTTTGATCGCTAGGGCATGTAACTTCTGTTTCAGTCCAATACAAAAACGGAAGGAAAAAAAAAATTGAGCTAAAAGCCATCCATCTTCACCAGCTTCTTTTGCAGCATTTCAGTCAAAATTCAGTTGGGAAACTTTAAATACCTTGCCCTCTGTTTAAGGCATTTTTTGTGAAATGCATTGTTTTTGTAAGCCCTTTGACTGTTTTCAAATCACAGAGTAATTTCTCACACATATTGCTGCAGACTGACGATTTTCTTCTTTTATGTTTACAGCTCTACTTCGGTCTCATCACCTGGGGAAACGATGCCCAGGAGTGACAGCGCTGACAGCCAGTCTCAGGCCATCCAGGAAGAGCCCCTCCCATCCACAAGCAATGACGATGAGGACCCACTTGCAGGTAAATTATATTGCTAATCCTACCTTTTCTGCAGTTATTCATATTTTTAATTAAGTATTACATCTAATAATATTTTTGTCTTGGCAGGCATCAGTCTGCCAGAGGGTGTGGATCCCTCTTTCCTGGCAGCTCTTCCTGAGGACATCCGGCGAGAGGTGCTGCAAAATCAGCTTGGCATCAGACCACCCTCCCGTCCTCCAGCTGCCACCACCCTGCCTTCCACTACTGCACCGGTACTGGGAGGACCAGGGGTTACAGAGGTCAGCCCCGAGTTCCTGGCGGCTTTGCCGCCTGCCATCCAGGAGGAGGTGAGAGAATCTTTGCTGAAATGATAAGATTACAGTAGCCAAATGGGGAAAAAATATAAAATATGATTTCTAAGCAAACAAGTAAAGGAGTCCCAGGCAATCAGCTCTTCTAACTAAGCATGCCATTGATTGTCTTTAGGTTCTTGCCCAGCAACGGGCAGAGCAGCAGCGCAGGGAGCTAGCCCAACAGCCCACACAGGGAGACACCCCTCTGGATCCAGTCACCTTCATCCAGACGCTGCCCTCGGAGCTCCGGCGTAGTGTCCTGGAGGACATGGAGGACAGCGTGTTGGCTGTCATGCCCCCGGACATTGCTGCCGAAGCAGCGGCGTTGCGTAGAGAGCAAGAGGCACGCCAGAGGCAACTGATGCACGAGAGGTTGTTTGGTCATAGCTCATCTTCAGCGCTATCAGCCATCTTGCGCTCACCAGCCTTCACTAGTCGATTAGGGAGCAATCGCGGCGTCCAGTACACCCGACTTGCTGTGCAGAGAGGAGGCACATTTCAGATGGGGGGTGGAACAAACCACAGGTGAGCAAAGACGGTCATCTAATTGCATTTTTTTTTTGTCTGACTTATTGAAAATGTCCTAAGTGATCTTGATCAAACCATACTGCACTTTTGATAAGTGACAAACTGAATATATGTTGTGTTTTTGTTTCCTCAGACCATCCAGTTCCAGTGTGGACTCCTTGCTGCGTCTGCGCGGTCGATTGCTGCTGGACCACGAGGCCTTGTCCTGCCTGCTGGTTTTGCTGTTCGTGGATGAACCGAAGCTCAACACCAGCCGTCTGCACCGCGTGCTCAGGAACCTCTGCTACCACTCTCAAACACGCGGGTGGGTCATTCGCAGCCTGTTATCCATCCTCCAGCGCAGCAGCGAGAGCGAGGTGTGTGTGGAGACCTCGCGTCTAGAAGACTCTCGTGGCAAGAGGAGCACCCAGGGAGGCTGCGGAGGAAAAGGCTCTGCTGCCTCCTCCCTCTCCTCTTCATCCTCCTCTTCCTCTTCGTCCTCATCTTCCTCCTTAGAGCTACTGAACAGGGTGGAGTCCCGCAGTTCCAACCAGCTTTCCTGGCTCTCTGTTTCTATGGACGCAGCCTTGGGCTGCCGGACAAACATTTTCCAGATTCAGCGAGCATCAGGTAGGAAGCATGCTGACCGGCACTCAGCTGGGGGTTCGACAGGATCTGGAACGCTGGCAGGAGTGTCAAGCGCTGCTGCGGGTGTCACGTGTGCTGGAGGTGGAGGTTCAACTGTCCACATCCACCCACAAGCTGCTCCTGTGGTCTGTCGACATGTGTTGGACACACTCATTCAGCTAGCTAAGGTGAGACTCCACCTATCTTCATCTACATCTGATTCATCATCTATTGTATGTTGAGGAAGAAAAGTAAATTACAGGTACTAGTGATAACATTGATAATATCCAGCCACTAGATGTTGCATTCTCCCTCCCCCGTTCCATTGCATTTACTTAAAGAGTTGTTGTCAGGCACTTACTGTTAATCTCAGCCATTTATCCCATTTTTCCACTCTAACGACCCAGAGATGCCACATGAGACCAACGTTGTTATACTATTGACTCACAAGCCTTGTTAGAAGTGGGAACCAAACGTCAGATATCCTCCACAGAGATAAACAAAACATTCCACAATTTTTTTAATTATTAATCTACAATCATAATTTTTTTTTTCAGGTAAAGCCATACTTTTATTTGGCACTTTTCTAAAAGCTCTGTGGATGTATTATTATTATTTTTTTAATATTTGTCTACATAAATATGTTATCAATAAGATCTTTAAGTCATAATAACTGAAGTCCTTTTTATTTCTTGTCTGTCCCTGCAGGTGTTCCCCAGCCACTTCACCCAGCAGCGCTGTAAGGATCTGTCAGCATCTTCTTCTGACTTGGACTCTCGTCTTTGTTCAATCACCTCTGTGGGAGGGGTTGGGGGTGGGGGGGGCTCCAGGTCAGGATCTCTGGGTAACCCCAGCTCTAATGTTTCCAACACCCCAAACTCCTTTGGCTCCACTGCCGCTACTCTCCAGTCTCTGGGAATCTCCACTGATTTTTGGGACCTGCTGGTCAAGCTGGACAACATGAATGTCAGCCGCAAAGGCAAAGCCTCTATGAAGACAGTGCCTCTGGGGGGCAGTGCAGAGGCTGAGGGGGCTCAGTTAAGTCTGGAGACCTCCCCTCTAGGCCAGCTGATGAACATGCTGTCCCACCCTGTAATCAGACGGAGCTCCTTGCTGACTGAAAAGCTGCTGCGTCTGCTCTCCCTCATATCCATTGCCCTGCCTGACAACAAGGCCACCGAGGTGCCTGCTGGACACCCCACCCCACAGGCTGCCATCCCCACCACGGCAACCAGCTCAGGAGTCACGGCCCCAATCACAACACAGGGCACGGTGTCAGCAGGCTCTACCCAGCCTGTTGTGGCAGGCCCAGGGGTCTCCGTGGGAGCTGTAGCCCAGGGTACATCCTCAGGGACAAGTCTAGCAGCCTCCCAGACATCCTCTACAACAATCTCTATACCCACGTCCACTGGAATAACCTCTACAGGTAGTGTTCATTTATTCCAAGATAAAATGTCATCAGTACATTTGGACATTACAATGTAACAGCGATTTCAGTAGAAAATAATTATGTGTATTTGTTGGGCCGTTTTACCAAAACAGGGAAACTGAGGGGCACTACTAGCAGTACAGAGATTGACAACAAGATGGCCTCCAGTGGACTCACAGAGAAACAGCTTCAACTCTCTGTGGAGGTATGGAAGAAAAAAGTGTCCTAGGGTGTTGTTCATGCTGTCATCATGAAATTAAATATATGTTATTTTTTTCAAGATATTATACTGAATAACTTCTACTGAGAATCAATTGAGACAGCCCAATTCGCAAACTAGGGGGGAGATGTTTAGATGATGATGGAGAGCAAAACCAAATTTTACATCTGAGTTGAGAGGCATGTTTGGTTATTGTTGTGTTTCACAAAAAATCATGGGCTTGTTTTGAACCCCTAAACCCTATTTTTCTCTTACATTTCTGCCACTAGAAGACTTGTCTGAGCTGTCAAATTTGTATAATTCATGTGAAATTCTATGGGAACCTTTTAGTGAAAACTGCATTTGATTTAAGGAGCTTTAGGTGTGTTGTGTATCTGCCTCACACATTTTGAAAAAAAAACACCATATATCTTTACCCTGATCTACTTCAAGACACTGTCTAGTTCATCTGGCTTTGTCATTCATGCATGGCGTCACATTGAAGTTTATGTCACTCTTGGCAGTTGGATGGATGGATTGAGTATTAAAAGGTACCTGGACTGTGGCATCCATCCATCAGTCATAGTCCTCTTACAGTCTGGCTGGCTGGGTAACTGAAGTCCCATTAGTAAGCAAGCACACTTTATTTATAGATCACTTCTCATATCAAGGAGAAATAAGTGTATAACCTACAGGTAAATGAGAAAGAGAAAGCCAAAGGAAACGTGTTTTAAGATGTGCACTGATGTGACTTGTTTGAGACTTTGTGGGCTGCCGTTCAGAGTTGAGGATCAATGACAGCAGCCTTTTCAGCCTTGACTTTGAAACAGCCACAAGTCTTGCAACCTGGACTCGTGCACATTCGGTAGCCAGACAGATCAGTTAGTCCAACAGTCATCCAGCATCCAGCATATTGACAGTCTCCAGAGAATTGTTTTTTCTTTGTTTGTGTCACAGTTCAATTGTGCAATCACTTGTCACAACACTTTGTGTTGACAAAATCATGTGCCCCTTTTAACTGTTTTGAGCACAAGGCAATTGATCTGTTTTTCCTTGTTTCTTACACCTTTTTGCAGTTTGATTAATAATCTTAATTCTAATAACCCTTTTCCTTCTCCGTACAAGGTGTTGACATCTCACTCGTGTTCAGAGGAGGGTCTAGAGGATGCAGCCAATATCCTGCTGCAGTTATCTAGAGGAGACGGGTCCACCAGAGACACTGTGCTCAGACTGCTGCTCAGTGGAGCTAGACACCTCGGATACACTCTTTGCAAACAGATCGGTCAGTGCTGGGCGACTACACAGATTCCAGTTCTCATGTTCCTATGTAAGCAAATACAGTTTTCTCTTTATAC
This sequence comes from Sebastiscus albofasciatus, assembly GCA_916701655.1. Taxonomy (NCBI): domain Eukaryota; kingdom Metazoa; phylum Chordata; class Actinopteri; order Perciformes; family Sebastidae; genus Sebastiscus; species Sebastiscus albofasciatus. The sequence goes on from CAKAOI010033792.1 coordinate 50,685, forward strand.
ACATTTTGTAACATTTTCTCTCTCTCTCAGGCACATTGCTGGCCGAACTTAGAGAATACAACTTGGAGCAGCAGAGACGGGCACAAGCTGATTCGCATTCCCCAGATGCCCCTCCTGAGGATACCTCCCTCTCAGGCCGACTCAAGGGCAAGATGACTAGCAGGTTAGCCAGTGATGGTTCTGGGCCACCCCGTGACTTTAGGTTGTCAACACATTTGCAAGAGAGACTGTGATAGACTGATTCTGTTTAACCTAAACTGTAGTTCCCGAGAAGCCCTGTAGTATCTACTTTTGCATGGAAGTAAATTTGTTACAACTACAATTTCCTTTACCTTGTATGCGTTTGTTGGTTGGGGCACAGGTTTGACGGCTCGGAGAGTGTGGTCATTGTGGCTGCACAAAAACGTACTCTCGGGGGACGTGAACTACAGCTTCCCTGTATGAGCTCACTAACCTCCAAGACATCGACGCAGAAGTTTTTCTTGCGAGTGCTGCAGGTCATTATCCAGCTGCGTGAGGACACACGGCGCGCCAACAAGAAGGCCAAACAGACCGGGCGATTAGGTAAGACGATGTTACATATACAGTTTTCTATAATGACATTTATGTACAATATCCTGATGATTAATCGAGTGAAACAACCCTCTCCTCCTTCTCCCAACGGCCAGGCTCCACCAGTTTAGGCTCAGCCAGCAGTATCCAGGCTGCGGTGCGTCAGCTGGAGGCTGAGGCTGACGCCATCATCCAGATGGTGAGAGAGGGTCAGCGGGCACGCCGGCTCCAACAGGCACCCCCACCCACCGCCTCCTCTGCCTCTGCCGCCGTCGCCGTAGCTGCCGCCGCCGGGTCTTCAGTGGCGGTCCCACATGCCCCCACTGGTGCTGCTCCCCCTGCTGGCACGGCTGCTGCTTCCACGGTTAGCATGGGCTGCACTGACAGCAGGCAAACTCCTACTCACACACTGCACACACTTACAGCAGGAGACCATCTGAAAGCTGAAAAAAGCGACGGCATAATATGACCATCACAGTATAATTATCTCAAAATTACTGTGGTGGTCATCAAGATAAATGCTGTAAAATGGCCATTAGCTACTGACATGCTTCATGTCTAATTTGGCTTTGCCTGTACTGCCATTAGGAAAATTATAAACTACTCCATTATTTGTAATGCATATCTGTCTTATTTTGGAAAAAATAACTATAGTTAACTGTTTATATGGTATTGCATTGTGTCTGTAAAAACATAACCATACAGCCTGCTATCTCAAGTGGTTCATGCATAGTGACAACTGCTGCCATGATGAACATTTGCAGCCCCATTGACAGAAAGACAGACAGGCCAGTGATGGTCTGCATCCCATATCAATGTCTTACGTTTGCATTGACATGTTTGACTGTTGAGATGGTCTAAAATATGAATGTGCTGCCTGCTCCAAACGGTTTGATCTGTTCCACTGACGTCTGTTTGCTGGCTGACATGGCTTCATGCTTTTGGCCCTCCCTCCTTCCCTACTCCGTTCCAGTTCCCCTCCTCTCTCTCATGGGAATGTCATGATGCATGGCAATATAAAAAAAAAAATTGCTAATCATTAATTCTTCTATGTTTTTCCCTGTTATTCATCCTGTCTCTCTGGTCCTTCCTGGTTTGTTTTCTGTAGTCTGAAGTGCAGTCAATGTCAGAAGCCCAGGCAGCCCAGAGAGATGATTCTCCAATGGATGTGGACCAGCCGTCTCCTCTAGAGCAGGACCCTGCACCTCTGGGTAGGACTGACTTGCAAACTGCTAATGACAATTTGAAAAACCTGCTGATTCACTATGTTTTTTTTAGGGCTTTCAATTGATTCAAATATTGAGTCGCAAAATAATCTCAAATGTTTTAATCTGTACAAATTGTACCTTTTTAAAGGGAGATTTCTCAAGTATTTAATACTCTTATCAACACGGGAGTGGGAAAATATGCCTGCTTTATGCAAATGTATGTATGTATATATTTATTATTGGAAATCAATTAACAACACAAAACAATGACAAGTATTGTCCAGAAACCCTCACAGGTACTGCATTTAGCATAAAAATATGTTCAAATCATAACATGGCAAACTCAAGCCCAACAGGCAACAACAGCTGTCAGTGTGCTGACTTGACTATGACTTGCCCCAAACTGCATGTGATTGTCATAAAGTGGGCATGTCTGTAAATGGGGGGACTTGTGGGTACCCACAGAACCCATTTTCATTCATATATGTTGATGTCAGAGGTCAAGGGACCCCTTTTGAAAATGTTTTTTCCTCGCCAAAATTTAGCACAAGTTTGGAGCATTGTCTAGCATGGTTGGTTCCAATTGATTCCTTACATTTTCTAGTTTTATATGATACAAGTATCTTCACTCTAGCTTTAAAACTGAGCCCACTACAACCTAGTTGCATTAATGCGTTAAAGAAATTAGTGGCGTTAAAACAATTTTGAGTTAATGCATTATCGCGTTAACTTTGACAGCCCTAGTTTTTTTTGTTTTGCGAATGACCCCCACATCCGGTGAGCACAATGTGTCTACTCTTGTGTGATAGTAACAGTAATAACTCAAGCAATTTTAATATAGATAGACGATAGAGTCTAGAATATGGGCTTATTCACCAACAGTGGAACTATTTTTTTGGGCTGTAAAAATGACTGCTCCAGTCACAGTTGATGACAGTAAAACTGATTTATATTGGTTCAGTCAATATTGGAATTTCCTTTTTCAGATGAAGACGGAAACGGCCAGTCGGAGAGCGAGGAGAGACTTCCAGACCTCCCACTGCTCAGCGAGCAGCTGTTGTTGGATGAACTATGGGACATGCTCGGGGAGTGCCTGAAAGAGCTGGAGGAGTCCCATGACCAGCATGCCGTACTGGGTAAGCAGAATCCTTCTTGAGAAATGCATTTCTTAATGTGATTTATATTGTATTTATGTCTGTTGAAAGTAGCATGATTGAGTGAATTGTTCCCCTAATGATGTTTTATTTTTTTCCCCCAGTTCTCCAGCCTGCTGTTGAGGCCTTCTTCCTGGTCCACGCCACGGAGCGAGAAAGCAAACCTCCTGTGAGGGACACCCGGGAGAGCCAGCTTTCTCACATCAAAGATGAGCCTCCTCCACTGTCGCCAGCACCACTCACACCTGCCACACCTTCATCCCTAGACCCGTTCTTTTCCAGGGAACCATCCTCCATGCACATCTCTTCAAACCTGCCACCAGACACCCAGAAGTTCCTCCGCTTTGCTGGTGAGCCTGAAAGATTTAAGAAAGGAGAATGATGAAGCTTTGTTTTGATGTGTAGTACAGTGTTTAACAGGATTCATTCTTCTTCCTTTTAGAAACTCACCGCACAGTGCTTAACCAGATCCTGCGCCAGTCCACCACTCACTTGGCTGATGGGCCTTTTGCAGTACTGGTTGACTACATACGCATCCTGGACTTTGACGTGAAGCGGAAGTAAGGAGCATTATCTTATACTTCTATCTTACGCTGTCTAATACACAATTATTGGCTTTAACATGCTGGTCTTTCTGGCCATCTCTGCAGGTATTTCCGCCAGGAGTTAGAGCGACTGGATGAAGGTCTCAGGAAGGAGGACATGGCTGTGCATGTGAGGAGAGATCACGTGTTTGAGGACTCCTACAGGGAGCTGCATCGCAAGAGCCCAGAGGACATGAAGAATAGGCTGTAAGGCTCCATTGCCACTCTATCCAAATGCGTGTCCTTTCATTTCAGAACCACTCAACCTGAGTCATCCTCTGCTCTCTTTCCATTACAGGTACATTGTGTTTGAAGGGGAGGAGGGCCAGGATGCTGGTGGCCTGCTGAGGGAATGGTACATGATCATCTCCCGGGAGATGTTCAACCCCATGTACGCCCTGTTTCGCACTTCGCCAGGCGACCGCGTCACCTATACCATCAACCCCTCATCCCACTGCAACCCCAACCACCTCAGCTACTTCAAGTTTGTTGGTCGCGTGGTGGCCAAGGCAGTCTATGATAACCGGTTATTGGAGTGCTACTTCACCCGCAGCTTCTACAAGCACATCCTGGGCAAGAGTGTCAGGTATTTTAACTGCTGGCAGTTACAGCCAACTAACCTAATTGTTCAAGAACCAAGGTTATAATAATTTTGAATTTTGAATATCTTTTTTATCTTATTTTAGTTTAGATTTGTAAGTTTATTTTTAGTTTAGTTAATTTTCAGAGTGTTTGCTAGTTTTAGTTTAGTTTCAGTTTTTCAGAAAAGTTTAATTTAATTCAAGCCGTCTCCTTTTTTTGCTAGTAATATATATGTTATAGATAAATTCAAACTGAAATTAATTTCACATTCATTTTTATTTTATTAGTATTTTTTTTACCCAGGTAATATTGTTTCAGTTTAATTTTTCTTAAACTATAGTTTTTATGTAGTTTCAATTTACTAAAAATATTTTTCACTGCTTATTTTTGTTGTAGTTTACGATAATATCCCTGGTTCCAACTGCACTAAATATCCCAACAAACACTGCCTTATTGATTGCTACACTAAACATTGTGGCAACCAAAGAGCTGGTTAGCTGTATTTTGCAGTATTTTTCCTTAATATGTGCCTAATATGGATATATTTCTGTGGTCTTACCAGGTACACAGACATGGAGAGCGAGGACTACCCGTTTTTCCAGGGCTTGGTGTACTTGTTGGAGAATGATGTGTCCACGCTGGGCTATGAGCTGACATTCAGCACAGAGGTTGGTGTCTGTTCTCTGAATGTTTCAATTAGCTTCAAGTGGAAAATTGGTTCTCATGCTGTATCCTCTCCTTAACTGTTGAAATTGGGATTTGGCCTCAAGGGTTTTAACCCCAAATGCTTTATGCTCTCATATAATGAGTGCTGCAAAAACTGTAATTTGCATGCCTTAAAACACTGTTAATGGATACCATCTGTGACTCGCAGCCAAATATTAAGCTGAAATGAGTGATAGTGAACGTCTGCATGTTCTCTGTCTGTGTAGGTCCAGGAGTTTGGAGTGTGTGAAGTGAGAGACCTCAAGCCAAATGGAGCCAATATCCTGGTCACAGAGGAAAACAAAAAGGAGTATGTGCACCTGGTATGCCAGATGAAGATGACAGGTGAGATTGTGGTTCTTTTACCAAATATTTAATTTCCCATTACCAGTAGGGCTGTAATAAGGCCCGGTATTATTGACAAAAACAATTTGTCAAAGCAAATGGGTTAATCTATATCTTTTAATTAACAGATGTAATTTAAAATCTTCAGGGTGTATGTATGAAAGATCTCATTCTCAGTGGTGCACAATGAAAGCACTAGGTGGCAGCACTTTAACATTTTGAACTGATCAATATTCAGCGGAGAGCTAAAGGTTTTTCTCTTTGGAAGATGGCTGATTTATCATAAGCAGCAGCCTCCAGCTGCTCAAATACATTATTCAGTAAAGATTTTAATTTTCAGCTGCTTAACTGAAAAAAAAAATAGCCACCAGATTAATTGATAGATTAACGTCCATGAAAAATAAAGAATATTCTGACTGCTACAGAAAGATCCCTGACTTGTGTTTATATTCTTTTAGGTGCAATCCGCAAGCAGCTGGCAGCCTTCCTTGAGGGATTCTATGAGATCATCCCCAAGAGGCTGATCTCCATCTTCACTGAGCAGGAGCTGGAGCTGCTCATCTCTGGCCTGCCCACTATTGACATCGATGATCTGAAGGCCAACACTGAATATCACAAATACCAGTCCAGCTCCATCCAGGTATGGATGATTAAACATGTGTACAACATTATTATTTAAATGTCTACCCTCTTCTACATATGTGTAAGAGAATTGGGTATGTTGAGAGATGGTGACACCAAATCCAGAAGATTTCCTGATTTCTTCATTTGACTTTTCTTTCCATGTTAATTCTCAGTGCAGAATGTGGGCTCATTTCTAGCTCAGTACAGCTGACGTAGCCACATTTTATTTGTGGAGGTGAACTTTTTTCCCCCCAGACAGAAAAAAAACAGACAAAACTATATTGGGACACATTTATAACTCAGAATAAGAAATACTTGGGACCTTACATTTGCTCTTACATAGACAAAAAGAAATGTAAGAACCTAGAAATAAAGGAGTATGTACAATGTAAATTATGTACATAATGCTACAATATATATAACACAGTACATGTAGAGAAATATAAGCAAGTGAGAATATAAGAAATATGTACAAATATAACAATTCAGACCTACAATATATAGCCACAGTGCAAATAAGTAAATACAAAATCCTGAGAAGTGGGATCTATTATTTTTGTTAAATAAAAATGAAAGAATGGTATGAATAAGAATTAAGAGCATTTCTAGAAATGTACAGTATAACTGCAGTATTAATGACAAGAGTATTGTACAGTTGAATTGTTGTACAGTTGAATTAACTCAGTATTGCAACTCAACTGCTTTTGTCTTGCGTATCTATTTTTTTTTTTTTACTCTAGATCCAGTGGTTCTGGAGGGCCTTGCGGTCCTTTGACCAGGCAGACCGGGCCAAGTTCCTACAGTTTGTCACCGGCACGTCCAAGGTTCCCCTCCAGGGTTTTGCCGCTCTGGAGGGCATGAACGGCATCCAGAAGTTCCAGATCCACCGTGACGATCGCTCCACTGACCGCCTGCCATCTGCTCATACCTGGTAAACACAGCAAATTTGCAAGGCATACATAATCAGAACAATCCAATTGTGAAAATGTAATTTTAATTTGACGTTCTCTCTCTTTTTCCCACCCTCAGCTTTAACCAGCTGGACCTCCCAGCTTATGAGAGCTATGAGAAGCTGAGACATATGCTGCTGTTGGCCATTCAGGAATGCTCAGAGGGATTCGGACTGGCTTAAACTATGAGACTCTTAACACACACACACCACACATACACACACACAGACACACACACACACACACAGACAGACATGCATACAAACACTTGATTTAGATTTGCCTACTCCTGACACATTCACACTGATAACCTTTGAACGCACGCACACACTATCATAGACGTTACTGGATTACTTGTTGAATGGCCTAGACTTACTGGTTTCTATTCCATATAAAACAGATAAAACCAGCAAGTGAAACGGACTGTTTGACATTGCGTACAACACAGAGAGCCTCATGTTGACACAATTGTGTCTCCCTTCCCAATGTAATGGCAAATGCAAGAGTGGATTCAGAGGATAAAACATGGACTAATATAAGAGACGTTTTCTTCATTTAGTTTGATTTCTCTGTACAAAAGGTTTGGGAGTTTATTATGTTTAATCTTTTTTGTTCTCTGGCTGTGTAAAAAGAAAAAAGAGAATGTTGTTTGAACAGGATGGTTATAAAACCTTTGGGGAAAAAAATGTTGGTGGTTTCTTGTTGCAAATTTGTGACCTCACAAGCCTTGACGATGGGGAACCTTTTTATCGGGGGTATATGAACAACTTGAGAAGTTTTGGAGATATTCACAAAAATGCACTTTTCAAAGTTTTGTGGCATTTTTAAGGAAGGATGGTACAAAAAAAATGAAGAGAAAACCTGAAGGAGATAAAAAAAAGTTAACCATAAATTCTAGAGTATTTTTGGCTATTAAATCGCTGACCCAGCCTTGAGCCTTTGAATCAGAGTGGAATAACTACATGAATAAATGCATAAAATTGCGTCCATTGTCTCTTTTAACAGTGTTTTAATCATTACTTGCAGTGAATTCATTCCATCGAAATTGAATGTGTTAAATCTGTGTGTAATCACACCAAAGTACTAGTTAATTATTGGATAATTTCAATAGAAAATATTTTCTATTGTTAGTATTTTGATTGTCAGTTTATTAAGCGAGTCCCCAATGATGCTGTGACAAGTGAAATCAATCTCACAGTTTACACCGACATTGATCCCAGCGGTGAATCAGACAAACTGTCCCTCATGACAAAATCAATCAAGTACAGTAACAACGTGTAATGACTGATGCCATCCTAGAGCACATCTCTCATGTGCTGCACAAAGCCTTTAGGTTTAAACAATCCGTTGAGAGCATCAAAGGAGCTCATTGCATTCATTCACTGGGTTAGCATACCCTTCAGTCTGAAACAATTGTTTTTACCCTTGATTATGTCACACTGTCAATTACTGGAAAAACTAAAGATGACAGAGCACTGACTTGAATTTTCTATTTGCGTGAATTTAAATTTTTACTGAGGGTGTTGTCACAGACTTCATCTGCTCATGTTTATGCAACACATGGATGGAAATTGACATCAGACATTTTGGCATGTTAGCAGAAAAAGCACAGGCGTAATTGATAACATTAAAACAACTATATGTCTTTTTGTTCCAGGGTCCTGGTATTGTGTATGTCAATTTGATTCACCTGTGCTTTTCCTGCTATGACAAGTCAAAATATCTGCAGCGATAAATATCTATTAATTGCTTTAGTTTTGACAAGGCGGAGACCGAAAGTGAAGGTGTGATTTGCCTGTTTCTAGATTTGAAGTCAAAGGACTAAAAGCTCCAGGATTGGGTTACATAAACTATTGGTAAATTTGTTTACATTAATCCTTCCTAGTTTCCAAATTCTCAATAACCACTAACTTAGCTAAGTTACTAAATCTGGTTTGCACCATTAAAACTTTAAAAAAAAAATCTTAGCCAGCTAATAAAGACTAGTCATGTAAATTGGTTGCAAGGAGACATCTGTAGCATTGTAAACTGATCCCACAATTCTCGCGTGATCTCGCAATCATCGCGAGAATCCACCTGCAGCGGTCCAATCAAAAGGAATCAACTAAAGTTAAACAGGTGGTAACATTGCGAAAAAAAATAACAGTTTAGGGGAATTACTGGATTTACTAAGCTTAACGCCAGTTGCCAAGTGTTTGTAAATGTAGGTATGACTTTGTTTTATTTATATTATGCATATATACTTGTATAAATGTGTGCAGTTTAGAAAGAAAGGAAAATATCACACTAAGAATACTGATGCTAGCTGGTTAGCTAGTCGTCTTAGTCTGACGTTTTCTGATTTTAAGTATATTAGTTTTATGTAATATAAGGTTAACTTAAAATCTTTTTCAAGTTTACATGAATATTAAACTGAAGTTTGATGAAGTGTCTGGTCAGATATGTAGACTTAAAGGTTGACCCTTTCCTAAATGTTAGCAAGCTTGTGACAACTTCACTAAAAATCTCTATGTAAGAACTAACAGCTATTTTCCTTTGTGTGGAGCAACCCATTTTAATTTAGTGATGCAATTTAATTTAATTTAGTGATGCCACTTAGTAAAACTTCCATCATGTTTTAAGTATGAACTTAGGAACAACTAAGCTCATGGATGTTTTAAGTACAACTTGCTCCTGGTATCCATATCATTCTCAAAGTAGAAAGGATGTTAATGATCTCCTTGGGGTTTTTTTTTAACAATGCAAACAGGTAATAACTACAAAAAAATAATGTTTCCAGTCTAGATAGGTGGCTGTGGCTCAAGAGTATGAATACACATAATTATTACCCAACACCTGCAAAGAAAGGATGGTTTAAATACACTGTGTGCACAATTATTAGGCAAGTGAGTATTTTGACCCTATCATAATTTTTATGCATATTTTCCAACTCCAAGCTGTATAAACTTGAATGCTTATTGGATTTAAGCATATCAGGTAACGTGTATTTGTGCAATGAGGGAGTGTGTGGCCTGAGGAGATCAACACCCTATATCAAGGTGTGCATAATTATTAGGCAGCTTCTTTTCCTCAGGCAAAATGGGCCAAAACATTTTTTTAACTGACTCTGAAAAGTCAAAAATTGTAAAAAGTCTTTCAGAGCGATGCAGCACTCTTGAAATTGCTGAGATATTGGGGCGTGATCACAGAACCATCAAACGCTTTGTTGCATATAGTCAACAGGGTGGCAAGAAACAAGTGGTGAGAAAAAAAGACACAAATTAACTGCCAAAGATTTGAGAAGAATCAAACGTGAAGCTACCAGGAACCCGTTATCCTCCAGTGCTGTCATATACCAGAACTGCAACCTACCTGGAGAGCCCAGAAGTACAAGGTGTTCAGTGCTCAGAGATATGGTCACGGTAAGGAAGGCTGAAACCCGACCACCACCGAATAAGACACATAAGTTGAAATGTAAAGACTGGGCCAAGAAATATCTGTAGACTGATTTTTCAACGGTTGTATGGACTGATGAGATGAGAGACTTGACGGACCAGATGGATGGGCCCGTGGCTGGATCAGTAACGGGCACAGAGCTCTACTTCGACTCAGACGCCAGCAAGGTGGAGGTGGGGTGCTGGTATGGGCTGGTATTATTAAAGATGAACTAGTTGGACCTTTTCGGGTTGAAGAAGGACTCAAAATCAACTCCCAAACCTACTGCCAGTTTTTAGAAGACACTTTCTTCAAGCAGTGGTACAGGAGGAAAAAGTCTGCATCTTTCAAGAAGACCATGATTTTTTTATGCAGGACAATGCTCCATCGCATGCATCAAAGTACTCCACTGCGTGGCTAGCCAGTAAAGGCCTTAAGGATGAAAGAATAATGACATGACCCCCTTCCTCACCTGACCTAAACCCTATTGAGAACTTGTGGGCCCTTCTTAAACGGGAGATTTACGGTGAAGGAAAACAGTACACCTCTCTGAATAGTGTCTGGGAGGCTGTGGTTGCTGCTGCACAAAACGTTATTCGTCAACAGATCAAGAAACTGACAGACTCCATGAATGGAAGGCTTATGACTGTTATTGAAAAGAAGGGTGGCTATATTGGTCACTGATTTTTTTTTTTTTTAAATTTCAGAGATGTTAATTTGTAAATTTTGAGTTGTTTGTTTATTATTCTCACTTTAACAGATGAAAATAAACAAGTGAGATGGGAAAATTATCTTTTTTTCATTTAGTTGCATAATAATTGTGCACACTAATAGTTGCCCAATAATTGTGCACACATAGATATTCTCCTAAGAAAGCCAAAACCTCACTTTTACTTTCTTAAATATTCAGGTTTGAGGCTTATTAACATTTGACCGAGAGCACTGTAGTTGTTCAATAATAAAATGAATCCCCAAAAATACAACTTGCCTAATAATTGTGCACACAGTGTATGTTCATGTGCTTCTTGGAAACGGACTTGAATCCAAAGTTTACTTGAACTCACTTCATGCTAACAGGTTAATAGAAAACTTGTTCACACTCCTGTAACACTCCTTGTTTTCATTCAGAAAAATGTCAAGGGATTTTTTAAAGGTGATTATTTTTCTTTGCTCTGTGTAACCACAATACACAGTTAAATAATACTTCTCTGTTCTGCCTCTCTGGGTTTCTGTCCCCCCCGTTTGGCTCTTCGCCCCTCCACTAAAGCGTCCTTGCATGTCTGCAGTTTGCACCTGTCGTTCCCTGTTTCTCTCTCAGTCCTCCCCTGTGTATCCATCTTCTTTTACCTGCTCTTGCGTGGTGAATTTGTTCCACTAGAGGACCCCCCTACAACAGTGGAAATCAAATCCCCACCACCACCACTATTGCAGGTGTAATATTCCTGCTTCTTTGACCCTCTCCCCACCCCCAACTGCAAACCTACACAGTAGAATAGGGAGCCTCCATGTCTGATTTGGTGTGTGCTGAGGCGTGATAAATGAAATTACAGTGCTGTCATGCAGGGATTTTAGACCCCACACTAAGCCCTGGTTCTACAGTGCATTGGCTGGCCAGGTTTTTGGCCCCTTTACCCCCCCTTTATGTATGAAGCACAGATGCAATTTTCTGTTGGCCACGCTTGATTTACATATTCTGTAAGCATCTGTTGCTGCGTGGAGGCTTTGATTTGCAATTAAAGATGAAAAAGTAATTAAGTCATGCTGGGAATTTGACTAGCAAAAGATTTCACAATACATTTCCTCACAAATGGGGTTAACCTTTCTGCTACTCAGGGGGGGATTTTCGATTTCCCAGTCGAAGGAAATTCTGTGGCAACTTTTAGCTGAATATCTTTTCTGTGACTGTCAGCTGGAGATGAAGATATCAGAGGTGCTGCTAAATGAGCTGTTGCAATGCACTGTGGTGGCCCCTCCACTGGGTGGGGATCATCAGACTACACAGAGCGAACAGGATGCTCCCTGTCACGCTTCCTCCACGTCAGTGCATTTTGGTTTCCAGCAAAGTCACTCTGATGTTTTTTTCCATTTCATGCTCCGGGAACAATTTAGGGGTGACTGTTGCAAGAATTGAAATTATTTGTGTGTTCGTGGCCAACGGTGCCTTTTAGTCTGCATGTGAGTAACGGTGTGACAAATTCAGAATTTGTCAGACTATAGTACCTCAGCTTACAATATGATGAATAAACAGCTAGTGAAGAGTGTGTTGACTATATTAAACAAAAACAAGAACTCGTTGGTAGTAAACACAGTGCTCCAATAATAGTGATCCGTCCTCGTCTGTGGTAGTGGAGCTGGGGAGGAAAATGAAGGCCGATGGAGCTGATTAATAATGACTGCTTTGCGTATGAGCCAGAAAGCTTCCAGCCTTTTAATGCTGCTGTCCTCAGTGTCTCTGGAATAAATCACAATATTACAGCCGCTCACAGGGCAAAATGATAAAAGGCTTCTTTCGCTCAGAGCCCAAATGGGCAAGGGGACAAAATCAGTTCATTAGAGTAATTGGTTTAATGTTTCTAATTAGCTAGAGAGATATTTATACTGAATGAAATTGATGATAGTGCTTAACCCTTTCTTCGCAGAATCCATCATCATCCACTTCTGCCTCCCTCCCGGTTTCTTGAAGCACCAGAAGGGAAAAGGTAAGACTTGGTGAATATTAATTGGCTTCACACTGGCTCTCATTTGCAGAAGAAACCAGTTAGCAGTGTTGCTATTTACAGGGTGTGAGCACCACTCTTGACAGCTTTGTCATTGTTTCTCCCCATTAATTCAGTGTGGTTTATTCATGATAGACGTTCCAAATATAAACCATCCCTGTGGATTGTGAACTTGATAATCAGACTCATTCTGCTGTCATGATGTTGTCACACATTTTCTACTCTTGGAAAGTCTCGCAGCGAAATGCTGTGCTCTCAAATGTATAGATAAAGGAGAAGCTTGACATATCAAGTCGGACAGGAACAGCCCTCAGTTTTGACAGCGGTGTGACGGGCTGGGGAGGGTGTTATGTTCTGTTGTGAATCTGTCGCGTTTGTCATCACCTCTTGATTAAGCTATGTCTGCTCTGCCTGTGAGGACGAGGACCGGGGAGGAGAGCTAGTGGAATTTACTTGAGTGACAAATGTTTTGCCTTCGCATTGTCTTTCAAGTACTGATATATGTGTGCATCTGTGTGTCTTTTAAGGAGGAGTGGAGAGAGCCAGCTGTGGAGAAAGTCGGGCTCAGGTGGGTGCTCGTCAGCTGGCCTTTGGTCACAGACACATGCGCTGAGACCGCCGAGTCCAGACCCAAACCAGAAGTGACAGTCTGTCTACTGTAAAGGTCATAGTCTTTATTACCTCTGAGCTTCCAAGTATCTGTGGTCGCTATCTATTTACCACATTGCATGTGTAGACCCCCTCCCCTTCAAGCTTCTCCCTCACCTCCCATCAGCGGCACAGCAGTGGGCACCTTGTGGCATTTCAGAGGAGCTAAACCACTGCCAGAAATTCAGCCCTGTCATATCACAGATCATGTAATGCGGTCAACTACCGAAGGTTATCTTTTTTAGAGAAGTAATATTGAGCCGCCGACCGAGATGTAATAAAACAGGAGGCAATAACCGCAGTGAGATTTGATGGCACCATTTGAAATAAACAGCTTATTTATCTGTAAATATAGCAGGGAAACGCTCACAGTGCTCTCCTCCTGGGTGACACTTTCATGGCTACCTCATTACACTGTATTAAAAAATGCAAATCATGAGATGATGTAATTCCTTCATGGTGCATTGTAATACACGATAAAGGACAGCGAAGGGTCATTTCTATTTTTAGAGGGGGAAAAAAGCCTTGAAATGAAAGGCCTTAAACTAGTTAACTTCACAGTCACTGTTTTGCACAGTGCCAAGTTCTATGCAAAACCTCGATTTGAATATCAATGATGAAAATTTGACTATACATAATCTGCAAATTGCCATTTCCCCTCTGACTGGCATTTTGATTCTCCGTCGACAACAACAACAACAACAACTTATCTTTGATGGTGCTCTAACCTTTGGCGTGCCACTGCACATTTGTCTTGATGCTGACACATTGCTATTTACATGCAGTTAACATGCTTAATGAGATGTGTTCTGGTGAGTGAAGTGCTGGTCATATCTGGCAGCCGGGCCACTCTAAGCATGGCAGGAAACTAAATCAGAGTCATTTCCCGTCAATTAGCGAGTGATTAACGGCAGGTCAGAGACGGCTGGCTGACCTTCTGGCCACCTAATGACTTTAACTGGATCAATGGATCTCCAATCGCCGGCCACATCAGCAACCGTGCAGTCAGTGGACAGGCCCTGTAGGGGCAGAGAGTTGTTGAATCTACCTCTGACACTTCTCACTCTTGTTCTATCGTTGGCCTGTCACCTCTCGCTTTCACTCTGTGAAATTGTCACATCAACGCTTTTTTTTTTTCCCTCTTCTCCCCACCCGTACTGTTGGCTCTCTCACTGCTATCTTTTTTATCTTTGTCTGTCACTCTCTGTAGCTCCAAGCAGCTCTTCAACACTCTCAACACGTTCTCACTTTCTTATACTTTCTGTTAACCCTGTGTTACCTGCACAATCCAGAGCAGCAGACAAGGGCGGCAACAAATAGTTACTTTTGTTATTGTATTCATTTTCTATTTAATTATTTTATAAAAAAAATAGCACATAATGTCTATCACAAGTTCTCAGAGCCATCGAGTCTTTTTCACAGCAGACATTTTGACTTGTCACAGCAGGAAAAGCACCGGTGTTAACATTAATGATGGCTCTGTTCTATTCAATTGTCCCAGTAAGCCGTGACACTGAGCCTGCATGATTTTCTATTGATCAACCAATCAATCTGTTTACTTCTTTCCTCCTAAAGGCACTAGGACCTCACCAGCACACCCACGGGCCTGACGTACAATGTTAGACCACCAACACGTTCTCATCCCAACTCGTTACATACCGCCGCTTTGTCACACCCCTTGGCGTCACTTTAGGATTAGGCAACAAAACCACTATAGTTATAGGAAAAAACGACATGGTTGGGCTTAAAACTACTCTGTTTGTACAGTGAAAATGACACTGAATGTTGTGAACACGGGACACAAACGAACAGCTGATTGTAACATGACACACGGGACATGAACAGTGGCCTCCTTGTAGAAAACCTTGTGTTTGTTGGATCCATCCACCTCCGCTCCCACCTGCCCGCTGTGTATTTTTGCTTTTTAAACTACGTCACCACACTCCCGGCGCCCTTTCTCGGCGCGTTTATTGTTGTCGCCGTTGGGTTTACAATGTAGTTAATGGAACGCCCGGTGCGTTTGGCTAATGGCCGTGACAAAGCCTCGGTATTTGACGCCCTGGGATTGAGAATGGGTTTAGACCACTAATGTAATGACAGCGTCTTCCCAGCTGGAAAATGAATCAGGCTGCAAATAAAAGCTTGCTGCCAGGGGGATGTTGATTTTTTTTCGGGTTTTAGAGCAACCAACAAGAGCATTTTTTTTTGACAACACTGAGGAGAGGGTACTTTAATGTGAACCCTTTTTACTCTGTTATAAAGAATAATGGGCAGCTTTGACCTACAGGTTATGTGCTTTATTTAATAATGCAGAAGCAGACATTAACAACCGGTACAAATGTATCAAATGGAACAAACCACAATGGAAGAACAAATAATAAATCTGATTATCGAATATCTGTCCCTTTTTTAACCGTAAAGCTGTACTTACAACCTCCAGACAGTTGAATAATAAAGCTGCTCTTGGATCAATGTCAAAAACTTGTAAAGTAAAACAGGAGTTTGGAGAGTAAATCTCTCTTTTCATAGCAGTCCTATGTCTGGGTTGGATTTTTGATAAACATTGTGGGATGGAATATTGAAGAGAGATGGACTGAAAGGTCTATTTTTGTTCTTCTTTCTTTCTTTCTTTCTTTCTTGACAAGAGCCCGCAGTTGGAGCCCTTCTGCAGGTGAAGGCTAATGTAGTCTCCACTGCCCCACTCAGGTGAAGCGTACATGCTAAGGGGCGAAACGCTTGTGACCCTGAGATACCTGCTGAAGATACAAAAGGGTTCCCAACAATGTGAATGCTCTGACCACCCTTTCACCAATGAATACTGTTTAGGGGAGGGACTTGCAACACCATGTCCTAAGTTGCTCCTGCAGTTTCTGCTTGAAGCAAAACATCTGTAACTTCAACATCTTTCTTTCTTTCCTGTTGTTCATTTCCTGTAATTCCCCCTTACTGCCCCTTTTCCCGGAACTGTTTACACCATGAATCACATTTATTTGCCAATCATTATTGGCCCAAACTTTAATACTCCACACTGATTTCTCAGAAATTAGGATTTAGTTATTCATCTGTGTCCACTCAGCTTCCCCTCCGTAATGTCGCAACCTTCTCAGTAGAGAAACTTAACTAATATAGCATTTTATATATAAAGCTAATAATATAATACTAATAATAAATACAAAGTTATTGTATATAAGGGGAATCTAAAAAAAAGAAATCAAACACAAACAAAAAACACAAACTCCCATACAGATAAACATACATACACATCAACAAGAAACAAAAGAAATCATATATCTATATAGAAGTAGAAATATGAGTGTCATAGTATCTAATATA
>CAKAOI010033792.1:70000-87500 GCA_916701655.1 Sebastiscus albofasciatus
TGTTCATAGTCTGTTTCAAAAATTAGACTGATTTAGTGTTTTAATGTTAAAAAACAACAATTGTATGCGATTTCAGATTAATCAATCATTGTCATGTTCTTCTCCAATCTCACATCAGGTTTTTGTCTCCGCTCCTGGCGTCCATCCAGCCACGGTTTTGACCCTGAACTCTCAGCCTTTCTTCAGCCACCCAGCCTCTCCTGAGGATAATGGCAGAGGTTCTCACCTATCTAAACTGGCGTCATCCATCATTATTCCCATGCTGTCTGCTCCCATGGCAGCTTTTGTCTGCATGCCTGGCATATCCTCGGGCACCAGTGGCAGATGGGCACGCTGGCACCCTCAGGTTGGAAAGGCACAAAGAAAAACTCCAGCAGCTCAGTGAGAACGGGGTTTTCTGACTGGACATGGTGCTGCCCCAATTACCTGAATTGCTGTGAGTACTTTATTTTTAGGAACAAGTTTGGAATGAGGGTGTATGTGTCCTCGTTTGTTGCTCAATTCGACCTTTGTCTTTCCTTCTCTTCTCTCATTTCAGGCACAGATCAAAATGGATTTGTAAATCATTTCTTGGAGGGGTCAACGCTCTCCAGTCTACAACTGAGTGAGTATGTTGTAATTTAACTGAACTCTACAGTATTTATCAAGTAGACACTGAAAAATAAGAATTGTTTTGTCTTCATTACATTAGAATAACTGTTTATATCTACATACGGAGCGGGTCCTATTCATGGAGCCAGCCGCCATGTTTCTACAGTAGCCCATAACGGACGAACCAAACACTGTGGCTCTAGATAGGGACATTCTTGTTTCACGTTTTCGCGTCGGCGAAAGTTCTCCTACGTGCTTGACACACGGGAGAAGTTTCACTTGGTTGAAACTTCTGCAACTTCACCGCTAGATGCCTCCAACTCCTACACACTGCACCTTTAACATTGCTAATTGTTAAAAGCAGAACATGCTAATTAGCACTAAACACAAAGTACACCTAAGTTGGATGGAAGCGTCATTAGTTTTGCAGGTATTTGGTCATAAACCAAACGGAAATTTTGACTTGTTGATGGCGCCTGATGAAACATCAGAGGATCTCCAAAGTAAATTGATCCTGAGGGGGAACATTAATGTCTGAACCAAATTGCATAGCAATCGATCCAACAGTTGTCGAGACATTTCATTCAAAGCCATAAATGTCAGCCTCGTTGTGGCGCTCTAGCAAAAGTCAGGGGATCACCAAAGTCAGTAGGATCCATCACCAAAGTGAAGTCATCCTGACAGGCCGACATTGTCATCCAGAGAGCCACAGTGCTAGTGTGGCTAATATCATAGTGAACAGAAACACACACTAAAAGCAATCATGTATTTATAGTATTTGCAGTGTTTGTTTCTACTTATACTTGTACAGGTACAAATTTAGTAGAATACAAAAGTAAATATATGTAAAAAAGAATAATCTTAAGACTATTATGTCAAAGTCCTAACAGAGAGGGGTAAATTCTTCAACAGTCTGCAGGCAGCAGTGGGAAAAGTAAGCTCAGTGAGTTTTGGATTTTAACTGAGAGTGTGGAATTGAAAAGAGTGATTGTTTAGAGGATCCAAGGGGTTTTGGAGGTGGAATAGGGACTCTGGAGGTTTAAAATACAAACTGGCGCCAGTCCACGCATTCCTTTAAAAGAAACTAAAAGATGATTCACTTTTGTATCGCTGGGTTTCGGATGAGCTGGAGGGGAAATGAGGACAAACGACTGACACAAATTCACAGATGCAAAGAAGTAAAAGCATGTACTATAAAACAAGACATCTGTAGATCTCTATCATCATGTGTGTTGGATAACAGTCACCCGATGACATTTATCTTGTCACAACAGCAAATACAGCCAGACAACCCGTGGATTACACAGCCCTTTATTACCCTGAAATCTCTGCATCTCGTCAACCCGACCCCCCCCCACCACCCAGATAAGAGACAGCAGTACTTCCTGACACATTTTTATTCACCAGCGTTACGTAATATTCATCCCAGTCATGCCTTTGATTATAATGAACTGAAGCCCAGTCCATGTCTTAGTGGCAGAATGAATTAAAAGAGCTTATGGAAGTTGAGCCCAGTGGAGCGTAGAGATTACCGCCACAAAACCTCCTACGGCCATTATTTCACCTTTGTAGTCTATTAGCTCCTGGATTGGTGCAGGAGGAGAAGAGAGAAGAAGTGCTGGCGGGCCATAGGCTATGTGCTCTATGCTAATATACAATATGCATTATTATGGCTGAATATAAGAGCAGTAATAAGAGCAGCTGGACCTACTAATCCACACTGTATACAGGGAGGAAGAGGAGGACAGAGAGGACAGGAAGGAGGAGGAAGGGGGTACAATAAAGGAATGGTCAGAATCCACAGAGAGTGAGGTGAAGCAAGAGCGAGGGAGGGAACAGAGGAGGAGGCAGAGAAGAAGGGTGATGTCACCTCTAACAGGCAGCCAATGAGAGTCAGGGTGGGAGAGAGAGAGCGGCCGGAGGAGGGTGTGTTTTTCTATCACTGCAGCATCAGCAGAGAGGAGAGGTGCACAATCAATTTCACAGAGAAGAGCAAGAAAAGGCACAAGTAGATAAGGAAGAGAGGAGGGAAGAAAAAAAAAGACGCAGGGAGTTGCCAGAGGAAAGGGACATCACTGAGAAGGTAAGAGGATGTTTTCGTGATGAGACGGACAGTTTGTCATTAAACAGAACGAGAGCGTGAGAGAGCTGGTGAGCAGATTAATTAGGCGGTTAGGTGGAGGTGGCTTGTTATGGAATCGCACCTTTACCTCATCTACAACTGGCAGTAAAACACGACAGTCTGGTTTATGTAAATCACTTTAACAGCTCATTTTTTTAATATCTTCCCTTTGGGAATTTGTCCTGTTCCCATCCGGTGTGTTGATGTTTAGGAAAACTATGACATTTGAAAAAAAATACTAATTAGACAAATTTCAAAACACGTCTTCATTTCAGGGGTAGTGGGGGGTTGTGGTTGATTATGCTCCACTGTAACACTGCATTACTTTGAACAGTGAAAAGAGATGTTGAAGCCAGGTGTCGTGGATAACCTGTTGGTGCAGATTACTTTTAGAGGAAATGTTTTTTTCTTCCGCTTCTGTGTGTTTATCTTGTCGATTGAGCATTCAGTGCATTGCATGCAACAGGGTCTCCTCTGACATTAATATTGAATACACAGCAGCTCTGTGGGCCATTGTACCGCCTCGCTGAACACTTTAGTGGCCAGATTATTTTACAATGTGTTGTTATCTATGTTTATAGAGAAACTAAATGTAATTTGGATTACTTGTCTAAAGAAAAATATGATTTTTAGTTTGTGTTTTTTTTTAATAACTGAAAAGTGTATTGAACTGCACCTTAAATCTGTTGCATTACTATACATTTGTTGCTTTACAATCCTCTACCAAATGTGAAAAATATATAATGCAAATATACTTTCAATCTGCTGCTTTGCATTTCATTTTGCATTGTGCATTTTTCTGCAAACTGGTGGTAATTTCTCAGGCAGATTAAATGCTTTGCCTCTCCTTCTGCTTTGCTACTTAAATATGAATATTCGGTTCCCCTCCCCCAGCTAATAGCCGAGTGGCTTAATGTTAAGTACTGCCCATGATTGCAATGTGCTGCTACGATATTCATTGATGTGGAGGATGAAACTCAGCTGCGTGGTGAACAGCACAGCGGAGCAGACTACAACAATTTTCTAGTCTACCAATCTTATCTCCTGCAGCTGCATTGGGTCTGTTTTGTTTTTTTTGCCAGAGCAGGGTAACCTGAAACTAGAGACCTTGGAGGGGAGGAAGAGAAGGAATCTAAAAAAGGAAAGAAAGGAGGAAGGAAAGAAAGATTCAGATATCAACAGGAGACAGAGAGCGAGAGAGAGATATTTATACGGATGGAGATATCAGGGGAAGTGAAAAAAAGGGTGGGGCAGCGCTCGCAGCAGACTATGTGGAGGTGTGCCCATGAGAAGGAGGCACTCACCTGGCTGTATGCCACACAGCTGCCTGCTGTCACCCTCTGCGGCCTGTTACACATCTGTTCTACCCAACGGCAGGAAAAAGACAATGTTCCTCCAGTTGTGTTAATCATGTAGAAAACTGTATGGCCAAAAGCAGCGGCTGAAGGCTGAAGGTTTGGTCTGCAGGTTGTTTATGGTGTTTTGTGGATGAGTATATCTTTGTGCATCTGCTCAAAACATGCACTCCTGTCCTAAAGATTTTACCAGATTCACAAAGATATGATCAGATGTACAAAGATATGTGTGGTGGCTCATATCATGTGAGTGCATGTGTGTGGTAGTGATGTACTGAACCTGCTCGCTCCCTCCCTCCCTCTATGCCTCAGTAGCCTGCAGCTTGTCCCAGATGAACCCAGTCAGGGGACTGGAGGGGAGGGACGGCATTGCGCCTGACAATGACTTGTTACCATCTGTACAACATCCATAAACATACTGCACTGCACACATTCACACAATAGATCAAGATGCAGCTGCTGCTGAAGAGGGCGTGTTGGAGTGACTGAGTATGCGTGTGCGTGTGTGCATCCTCTCCATGGCAGCAAGGCCCCAGAGACCCACTGCTGGTCACATTATCATACTATTTAATGCAGTGGGGTTTGTATGGCAGCGGCAGCCGGATCTCTCTATAGACGGTGTCGGGAGCTGCTAGTGTGTAGCAGGGATGTTGTTGATGTCGGAGTAGCTGGATAGACTCGGAGTGTATGATTACCCCCGCTACAGTATGGTGCAGAATGTAATCTCCCCTCGGACACGGGCTGGTTAATTGAGCTGTTCCATCAAAGAGATGGATGGAAATGGGGATTTATGTGAGGAGAGAGGGACAGGGATCTGGAATGAAAAGAGGCAGCAACATAGGAAAGAGAAGAAGGTGCACTTCCTTTTGAAACGCAAAGCACTTTGCATCCTTTAATGCATGTTCACTGCTATAGGTATTGAAGAGAGTAGAGAGAGTAGAGAGAGGGAGAGAAGGGGGGGATCAGGTAGGATATAGAAAAGGGCAAGGTCACACGGGAGGATGGGCAGTAGCAAGAAAGAACCATAGAAATGAAAGATTAAAAGGAGGATTCTGATTACGGTTGACGAAGATTATGAGAGAAAAGCCCCGCAATGTGTGGTCGGATATTTATGCTTTTGAATTTTTATGGGATGATAACGTCAGAGGCTGGCCTGTTTCCAAATGCCTTCAGTCCTGCGGTTGAAGTGGAGAGCTGGTGTTGTGTGGGAGGAGAGGAGTGTTAGGAGCAACTCTGGGGAAGAGCAGTGCTGCGCTGGCCCTTCGCTCCTAAGCCACCTGTTATTGCCTCAGGGCACCTTTGCTAGTCATCCTGCTCGCACACATAAACACATCTGCACAGGCACAACTTCTGCAACACACACAAACAAGCGCTCTGCAAACACACGCTGCAGAGATCCTGTTGCAGTGCGCCAAATTAACGATTCTCTAATGTTGCCTCCCTGGCCTGATTACTTAAGCGTCTGCTACTGATCAAAGAGCGCAGCTCACCACTTTCTGGGGATTCAGCCATTAAAGCAGCGACGGGGTAAAATAAGGGTTAAGAGAAAGAGCTATCTCTTAGACTGAAGTGTCAACAATAACCGTTTCATCTCTGGTTTCCTTTTTATCCTCCTTTGAGAATAACAGTTGTAAAGTTACAAACTCAAAATCACAGATTCAAAGGCTTGCGAGGCGAACTCCCTCGACTTATCTTTTCCAGCGTGCGTGCGCCTTTTTGATGCCATGCATGTGTGTGCGCACCTTCAGGATGCTGTCAAGATGGAGAGTCGGTCCCCTCCCCGCCCCTCCCCGGCTGCAGCTCGGAGGCTGTTTGATTTAGACGGTGCAGATGGGAGTCAGCCCACTGGGTGTCAAGTGGGGGATCGTGTAGACATGCTGTCAGGGTTTGGTAGAGAATACATTGTGGTGATTTAGGGAGCTAAGGGTCAGATGGATTGACAGGCCAGCCACGGGTAAATGATTATAGAGAATTGAGGAGGAGGGAAGAAGGGCAGCAAAAGGGGAGAATGAAATTTGCAGAGGTGAAATGAGGCAGGCAGGTAGGAAAACCTGAAGATGGAAAGGATTGATTTAAAAGGCAGCAGGATGGCACAGAGATGGGGAAAAGATAAAGGCTGCTATAGGAGATGAGACAAAGTGGAAGAAGACTGTCGTGGCAATTTCTCTGAGCCACCTCGTTCCAGTCATCATTTAAGAGTCCTGTTCTCTCTTCTTAGACAGCTAGAGCAAACCTTTCAACCTACATTTTTCTTTTCCTGCCTGTATCTCTATCCTTTCCCCTCCTTTTCCCACCACGCAGTGTTGTGGTTTCACTTGTCGTATCAGTATTTATGCAGAGGTGGACAGAGATGCTCACATTCAAACTAATGACTGAGACTCTTGTTAGCCTTCCCAGAAAAAAGACAAAGACTCATAAATCCAGCCGTATTATACAATCGGAGCTGTGATGGAGAATAGGGCACAAATAGAGGCGTCATGTATGGAAATGAATTTCAATTTGGCAGAGTGAATTACCTTATTACAGCTTTCAGTAGTGATGGTATGAGAGAAGAGAAATTGAAGAATTCCCCCGGGTGACAAATATGATATTGGCGGTTAGAATTACAAAACTGGAACCCCCATAGTGGATATTGCTTGAAACCAGGAGAGAAATTAATTACTGCCAAACCAATAATGAAATTGGAGGCCCCAGATGTTGTAGACAATATCTCAAAATGAGGGAATTAAAAAAAGCAGCATTCTTTATCACTTTTTTTATTATTATTGTGCAAAGAAATGTCTAATTCTAATTCCTTCAGTCCACTTTGTTTACAATAAAGAACCAGACTGGAAAGCAGAAAAGCAATAAATCTACACATAAGACTGAATATGAATGAGGGGAGATACGAAGCTCCTTGTCTGACCTTCTCTTTGCCTCCTTGATGCTGTCCTCGTGCTATTTTTTGTCTCCGACAAAATTATGTCTTTGTCTCAGCGAAAAACAGAATTCCCCTAAGCGTCAGTCCATCTGGACCCCGGTCAACTCCGTCAGAAAGGCTTTATTGTGCACATCAGTGACTATAATTGGACTAAATTGACCCTCTGTCCAGTGTGTTTCCCGACTGCATCTATGAAGCGGTCTGTTGATTGTCAGAGATGCTTCTCTGAGCATTCGTGTGCGTGCATGACTCACCATTAACAGTGGCCAGCATTAGATGACCTCATGAATGAATTAACTATACATCAAATACCAATGTTGGGTTATTGCCTTTCATTATTGATAGATAAAGTCAAGTGTCTGATGGCCACATTGCTGAGACACAGTAAGTAAGTCTAAGTTTAATAATGGCTTCTGGGTAAAATAGCTTCATGCTTTTATTTTTGCTTCTCATTATTTCCACTATAAAGCGCGTCCTCATTTAATTTAATACAGAAGCTTTTAGTTAATGCTCATCTTTTTCAAAATCCTTGTAATGATTTATGACTTAGTCCCTAAAGATTTGATCAGAAACTAAATTAGACACTAATTTAAAAAATAAAATAAAATAAAAAAATATGATCTTTATTGTTTTTGTTGTTAAGACAATAAATCCTATTGAATTGAATTATTATTATCATTTGTACCCTCAATTTTTTATAACACTAGCTGTGTGGCAGGACAACAGATGTAGGTTAAAAGTCGCTAAGTTATCGATCAACCTCCATTATTCTGCCTTTGGGTACTTTTGGAAATTCCAATATAGCAAATTTAGCACATATAAGCTAATAAATTTAATTGTTATATTAGCTGGTATATTTGTTAAGGACAATATCTGAGACAACTAAGACCATATTATGGTAGTATACCATTCTGGCTTTGATTACACTGCACAGGCTGTTTATTTTAAGGGGACATGACAGCATTGGTTTACTAATTTATTGATTTGTTGCTGAGAGGCCAGCTGCATTTTTAATGAAACTTGGGGGCACGATGTATCTCAGGGCCGTAGGATACTTCAGCACCGTTGCTTTGCTCTAAGTTACATCATACTGCTCTACTAAGCTTTCTTTTTTCAACACTGTTGGAATTTATTCTTCACCTGTTCTCTGCTTCCCCTTGACACTGTTTCTCAGTGTCTTTGGCATGACTTTGATTCTGAGCTCAGGTTTTTTTCCTTTGCCAAAAAACGGTTTATTCTGATACTTACAGGTGCGTCTATTGCACAGGTAGGGCTAGTATTTGACGATCAATACTGAATGTTTTGTGTGGAGGCTGCAAGTCACCAATAATGAGGAAGTTGTCTTGAAAGACATTTACATTCTGGCACTGAGGCACTATCATGGATGTATAAGGAAAACTGGATACAGCGTTCGAGGTGGGGCCCCATTCATTCCTATGAAAGTTGCTCGGTGGCGCATGAATCAAAAAAAGCTTGACTTACGAGTATAAAAGTACCTCTCAGCCCTCGGTCCAGCCTCAGCCTGGGTCTCATTCACATGAACGGAGGAAGGAAAATAACGCTGTATTCGGCTATTAGTGCATTTTACAACTTTTAGGACCTAATGATTTAATTAAGGGCTATTCAAGTGTTCGTAGTGGGAAGTTGATTTACCTAAAAAAAACCTCTGAGTTAAAGAGGTCTCTTTCCCAATGTAAGTCTATGGTAAAAAGGTCTTTTTAGGCCCAATGGCATCACGTGACGGACTCAGAAGTTGGAATTCCACCGTTTGGCCACTGCGGAACTTTGCTTCAAATGTGGTCTTTAAATTGCGCTGACAAGATGAGAAGCAGTGTTTGGTGAGTTGCAGCCAAGAACCACATAGTCAGGAGAGCAAACATACAACAATTGTGTGTTTTCTTGAAGCATTAGAGTTAGTGTGCTGAATTGAATGTGACTGCTAGACATTGACAGAGTGGCACACCTCACATGAAACAGTGTGGTGGTTTGATAGTGTTGTGACTCCATCTAAAGGCTTATTTATTTGGAGTGTTTACGTTTAAGTATATTGATTTTGTTTCACTTGTCTCTTCCCCCACTCCATGCCCACACTTCATTTGAATCAACCATAACTGAAATAGATGGGGCATGAAACACGAGCATCCATACACACTTGAACAGACGCAGCGGCCTCAAGTACTGCAGGTGATGTAAAGGAAACAGGCTGTCTGTGTTTGTCTCCTCTGCGTGTTTCGATGATGTTGTGACTGTAGTTTCTGTAGCCCTTTATCTGCTGTGTCAGCCATGATATATTCATTAGGGTTGGATTACAGAGAGTGGGAGGGGATCAGGTTTTGAGTGGGTTGTAATCCCCATACACTGGCCTAATTTAATCTCACCTACTGTGCCATCCTATTACACACTACGCCCACCACATGCGTGCATGGCGCTGGCTGGAGGAGAGCAGGCAAGGTTAAAACAGGGTAATGTCAGACAAGAGGAGGCCCGGAGACAAAGAGGGAGGATTGTGAGAAAAGGAGCCACAGAGGAGGGAAATTGATTATGAGCAGCAGGAGAGAGATTCAAGTACAGAGAAAGAAACAGTAAATGTCAAGGAGTAAAGAAATGTCAGAGACAAAAGTGGAGACGGATTTAGAGAGGTGTGCTCTTTAAGTGTGTTTTCATGAGTAACAGTCGTGTTGCTTCTTTC
The DNA here is from genome assembly GCA_916701655.1 of Sebastiscus albofasciatus. Classification (NCBI taxonomy): domain Eukaryota; kingdom Metazoa; phylum Chordata; class Actinopteri; order Perciformes; family Sebastidae; genus Sebastiscus; species Sebastiscus albofasciatus. The sequence goes on from CAKAOI010033792.1 coordinate 79,678, forward strand.
CCCGTCTGAGTGGGCAGCCTCGTCTTTTCTTGCATGTAGAATAGAAACCCAAGAAACTGTGTATCTCTAAAATGGCACATGTTGATTTTTTTCTTTTGGCATTTTAGCCTGTATTAAGAGTGACGGTAGAGATTGACAGGAAACATGTGGAGAGAGAAAGAGAGAGAGAGAGGGGGAAACATTTTCATGACCCTAAAGATCATGTAATTTTCTCAGCCGATGCGGGACTGTAGGATGCCTCAGCTGTCGACGAAACGCAGATCATTATCGCCTCTTGCTTTCTCATTAACACCATCATAATCATAATTATAGGCATTAAATGTAGTGTGTTTTATTTCACCTGTTTTGTATGTTATTGCTCAGTCTGCGCCCTCTATCCCGCTTATTCACCATCATTGGGTCGAAAAAGATGAAACCTGTCCAGTGGGCCTTGTGCTTAGTATATTTTGGGATGCCTCCCCATCTCATTAAACTTATTTGGCCCAAGTTGCAAATAATTTGCACGTCAGGGAGACAGCGAAGTCAGGGTTTATATAACTTATTCTGTTGTTTTCTTTACTATTTATGACCTACATCCCTCTCATCATCCCTCCTTATCTGCTCATAGCCGGAATAAATCAGGCCATGCCTAACCTGCTCCATCTACCTGAAGAGGTGTCTGACTGTGGATCTGTTCTTGTTATCCTCTTCTGAATGCAGACTTTTAAATCAGGTTGGTGTTGGAGTTGTTTGAGTTTACTCCCTGAATTGATCAGGGGTAATTGGGCATGGCGCTACAGAGAGCCTCGCACAGTGCCCGAGCTGCAATAATGAGCCTCTATATTTAGCTGTAAAACTGTCTGTTTACATCAGACATCACGCTCTGTTGCACAGCGGGAAGAATTGAATGTTTTCGTGGCCAAACTTGCAGGGCGCGTTTTGGTGTAGCGATTTTTTTTTTTTACAAATCATTTGTTGAAATCTGTGCCGAAGAGGACTGACTGATGTAGCAGGAAGCGATAAGGAGACACGGGGTGAGCCTTCTTGTTAATACGAGGAAAAGATAAAAGACGCAATCCCCATGAGAAAACACAGGAGCAACAAGACGGAAAAATAGATTTATTCAGGGGTGCAGATGTCACATGGGGGGGAGGGAGGGAGATGAGAGAGAAGAGACGAAGAGCAGAAACAACAAACCACATGGCGATAAAGAGAGAAAGAAGGAGAGTATAGACAGAGGGCCCGGACATTATTAACGAGATTAACGAGGTAATTATACACATAAGGAAAGAGCTCATCCTCCGGGCCTTACACAGACGGGTGGGGCAGGGGAAGCAGGAGACAAGGTGGAGTACTGGGAGAGAACAAGAAGGACGTTTTATTATCAGTAACATTTTAATAATGTTGATTGCGCCGTTAGAGTGTGATCCAGCTCAGGGCGACGAGCAGGAAGTGTGAGAGCGTGGAGGTTAAGATGGGAGGACAATGTGGGAAGATAAAGAGAAGAGGCTACAGGGAACACAGAGAGAGGTGGGAGGGTAAAGGACAGAGATCCTGTGGTGATTAAAATGTCAGCGGCATGCAGAGGCAGATGCACACCTGCCAAGCACACACACACACACACATATGCAGCTCACCTGCATCTTCTCAGGCTGTGTACAGAGTGACTCCGTGACTCTTATTATATAATAAGGAACTCAACCCCAAACACAAATAGCAGAACTGCCTACAGACAAGATAAAATCAGCCGGGATGACTTCATTCTCGTTGGGTGCCATCCATCTTTAAACGTCCTCATAACTCATTCTCTCCTCCGCTCCCACCATCCCTTCTGCCTTTTATGTCCGTCTCTCCCTCATCCAGTAGTCCAGACAGTTTGTGTTTTATTTACGACTGCGTAGTGAACGCTGCTTTGACCAGCCCGTGGTTCAGAGGGGGACAAACAATCCAACAGTAAACGTTAGCGACAGGGCTGTTTCTAGCCGTGCGGCCGTCATGCACGCTGTGTTTTCGGCCTCTCAACCAGCCCGCGGGGGGGGGGCCCCCCCTCGTCCGCCTCCACAAGTGTCAGAAAAGCCGGTTTTCTCCTTTCAGTTTGAATAAAAGAAAAAAGACTCTGAGGTGTTCGAGAAATGTTGTCATGCGAAAGCTGTGTGTTTGTTTGGCTGGCGCTCGCTGGCAGGAGTTGCTGACGTGCTGTGCAGTTGTCCTATATAGGAACCAGCACGATCAGCATGTTTTTAAGCCCCGCTATCATGGGATGGAGATGATTAAGATACATGCCACTATAGCAGGGGGTTTAGTGTGCTAGAATACTGCCACTGGTTTAGTTTCTCCATGAGAAGGTGTGTATATATTTGACTATGGAAGTATTCACAAGAGAATCAACAGCTGGGTTCTTTGTTTTGCGTGTATCTACAGTATGGATTTGGATTGTCAGACCTTGTTGGCCTAACTCTCTATGAAACGCTCATCAACTGGTTGTTCAGCCGCAGGGAAAGGTCACCACAGCTTCCTGTGCATCCCTGTGGCCACGCTCTCAGTTTCTATCTGGTTTTCTTCTCCCTCTCTCTCTCCGTCTCTCTCTCTCTCGCTGGAATTGAGGCCGAACCCTTTCTGTCATCTCTCATAACTGAAGCAAAACGGGAGGGAAAGAGAGATGAGAGAGTGCGGTGGAGTTGTGGCCACAGCTGGGGCTTCTGTGTACGAGGCTGTACCCCAGGAGGAAGCGGAGGGGGGAAAGAAAAGATGTTGCAGGAGGAGGGTAGCGAGGAAGGAGAGGCGCAGTTACAAAACAATATAAATAGAAAGGAGATGAAACCGCTTCCTCACTTCTTTTTTTTTTGCTTATTCACTCTCCCTGAATAGACAATAGAAAGCCAGATATACTTGTCACTCCCTTTAACCGTCTGACGGGAGATGACGCACACACACACACTGATGGCGGGATGGAACAGGTTGTCTGTTTACTCTCTTTCATATTTGCGCCTTGCTGGAAATTGCCGCTCGTTCCGGGAAAATGTCACGTCCTTGATCTCTTTGCACCACTACACACTGGTGCGTGGAGCGGCTGGAGCTATGTAGAGAGAGTGGGGAGGGGGGGATTTGCAGAGACAGGGGTCTGCAGCAGAGACAGGGTCTGTGCGCCTCAGATAACGCCGCAGCCTTTGATGGAGCTTGGCCCTTCCTCTGTTGGAGAGCACAAGCCGCTCCGCCTCAAATAGATCTCCGCCGCGGACTCCATTGGTAATGATTGGATTTAGTTACAGAGCAGAAATGGTTTGCTGATGATAATGATAACAGATGCGATGGGAGTTAGTCAGCCACTTAGGGTCGAGGGATTGTATCGACGCTGTGCCAGCCTGCAAATTTCCCCTCAGACTGGACCGGTCTCTCTCAGGCTGGATAAAAGTTGATGGCAGAGGTTGATAGAACGCTACCTGTAATTGCATTGTGTATGATGTTGGCTGGGAGGTTGTAATGAAGATGTAGTGCGGCACAGATGGAAGACAGTGCTCCATAAGCTGCTTTCTATAGGGATGACTGGGAGGGAGGGAGGGATGGGTGGGGTAAAGGAGTTCAGGAAGAGGAGATGGGGAGTTTCATACTGATATAAGGAGCGAGAGGCAATCAGCAGGGAGCGCAGAATAGAGAACAGAAGTAAAAGAGATAGAAGAGCGCAAATAAAAAGACAGACTTTCAGCAAAGACGGCAGTCAGGAAGGAGAAACTCTTTCAAGTGTGGGTAGCATGTAGACATAACAGGGGAACTGGAGAAAGACAGAGATGGGGAAAGAGCAAGAGATGGAGACACAGGAGACGGGAGATGAAGGTACAGAGTATAAAGTACAGATAGATGAGAGAGGGGAGATGGTATGGAGGGTTGGGGGGGGAGGTGGGGTGAGGAGGATGAACATGTTGGAGGGGGAAGGGAGAGAAATATTTTCTGTGTGCGGCTGAGCTGGAGTCAGGAGGTTGTCATGGTGATAGCGGGGTGAGAACAGGAAAGGGAGGAAAGGGAGGCAGGGGTATTGACACCTATCCCTAGACGCTGCACACACACACATACACACACACACGGACAAACAAAATGAGTCACGCATAACAATACTGACCCGTCACACCCTAAGTAAACACACTTTCTCACATAGGCGCACACACAGGTGGTGCGTACAAATACGCTGAGACCACGTATGAAGCCCAGCAGCCATATCACCATGCAAACTCTGTTTCCCGTGTCTCTCTGCTGTCTTTCATCCTCACTCAGCCTTATTTGAATGGCAGGCAAATCCCCTTAAACTGACTTGTCTTGCCAGACAATTACCTAAACCAACCTTCAGTCTGCTGCGTGCATGTTTGTGTGTGTGCGGGTTTGAACGACGGTGTGTGTGAGTCTTCACATATCTGAGCTTCGTGGTTTTCCTGTGTGTGGATAACACAGAGAGATGAGAGAGGCAGAAACAAGCTGATGTAGAGACAAGAAGCAGCTCCAGTGGGGCACAGTTTTCTGAGCCAGTGCACACACTTATATAATAATGATTTGTATATTGTTTTTCTTTTAAAAACACAAAACTTGTGCAGAACAAAACTGCAGTGAAATAAGCACATCTCCAAACTGCAGTTACTGCTGAAAGAAATGTAAAACTTCTCACTTCCTTGCATCAGAGGATTTGATGTCAAGGTTTACAGTAAACAAACTGAATAGAGGTTCATTACTGTGACCTATTAGAGCGCCTTTATAGTGAATAGCTTTTTACTCAGACGACTTGATTCATGTGAACTTTACTGACGTTAGAAGTTCTGCAAGACTGACTGAAAACATCTTGAACTGGCACAGATAAATCTGAAAGATTGATTATTGCAGTGAGGCGAGAGACTGTGAAGCACAAAAGAAATACAGCAAAGTGCAAACACAGCAGGAAGAAAAAACAAGAGTTCCATCCTGAACAACAAACAAATCAATAAAATTGCTCACTCCGAATGTTAGCGCTTATATAAAATGTGGTTTTAGTTGCGTCCTAACAGCAGACAGGGTGCTGACGAGGTGGAGTTAGGTTAAATTCCCCCACAGTTTATGAGAATGTGATAATTTTATAAAGAAATATAAGAGACTAGACAGTTCCTTCTCCATCCTCACACATCGTCCTCTTCTCTTTCCTCTCTGATTCCACTCGATAGACATTTACTAGCTGTTGAGGGGCGTTACATCTCCTGCCTCATCCCCAGAAGACCTTGTATTTGATTAGATGAGGAGCACTTAAGGGGAAGTGCTGCTTTTGCAACTTTTAACAAAGTTAATGGAATTGCCAAGAAGCTTTTGTTTGACCTGGTTAAGATGTGAATCACCTGGTAGCTGTGAGCTGTTTTCCTCCATCTCTCCTGTAGTCGGTTAACTTGTGACGTCTGACTGGTTATGCTAGTGCTGTTTTGGTTTGCTTTTGTTGTAAAGAATTTGCAATTGCTTATGTTTCTCTATTTTGCATTGCTTTGATTGGATGTAGCAGTGCTGGCGCGTGTTTGTACAGTCTGTGCATGGGTAAATAAGCATGTCTGATGTATGTTTTCATGCACAGACTTTCTGTAATTCCATGTATGAATTCATATCTCCGCAAGTTCAGCATGAGCCTAGAAAAAAAAAGAAAAAGATTCAGCCACTTTCCCACAGTCGTTGAGCCACTGGGGCACTTCCATGCAAATGTGTGAGCAAAGCACTATGTGTGACCTTGCCCTGCCAGCAGCTCATTTCCCTGAAGTGATGGAAAAGACAGGATTACATCCAACCTAAGGAGACCTTGACGATTGTTTCTGGCAACGTCTAAATCTTAGCAATGAGCTGTCTGCAGGGAAGCGAAAGGGCTCAAAATTACCTTATTGAAATGTTATGAAAACGTACCGGCGGTTAAGCACCTGAAAAGAAATGTCACAGTTTCGCGTTAGGTACATTTTTTCTTTTTTCTTCAGTAAACGTGCTGTTTTTCCTTTGAGACATAAATGCCTAACCTGTTGTGATGGAGGTCGTAGGTCACGTATACACACTCCGCCTCTCTCCTCGGGGCGTGGCGTGCCGATGGTCCCTGCAGAGGCGGCCACGTGTCCTTGCGTGTCACACTGGCGCTGGCAACTGAGTCCTCCAGTGCTATACGGGCCACTTATCACCTAACCCGAGGGACCACTCCCTCCTCCTCCTCCTCTCTGTCTGCTGAATGACTGACTGCACAGCCCCTCCTCAGACTTCACGACCTGCAACAGCCAACACAAACCTGCCCCCACCTGCAACCCAGACACACACACACACACATATGCTCCCATTCACACCAGATAACCGTAGTGCTGCAGCCTTTTCTTTGAGGCTCATACAGCTTTCTCTTCTGCTGCTTTATACTGTATTTATGCATGGCTGACTGGAAAAATACAGTCATGTAAATGCTTATGTTTTGCGCCCTTACACATATGCCATGGTATAGTTATTCAAGCATGTGCGTCACTGGCTTATTTCCCTCCGGCGCTGTTGCATACTGTTTGTGTTGTTGTAGCTGGTTTGTCATCTCCAACAGTGTTAAGCTGCTGCGTCTGGTTTCAGGGCTAACACTGATAGATACTATACTGATGTCAGCTTCTTTTTTACCGGCCCGCCTGGCTCCAGCTTGATCCCCAAAGGCTTTACTAGCGCGCACACACATAAAATTTCCCTTTCACCCGTCTGATCTCCCTCTAATTTTTCTCTCCAAGGGATGAATGTCTGCACACAAACGCGTTTACTGAAGGATCTCCACTGAGCTTCGCTTCACACAAACAGCGCATGTCGTCACAAAGGTAGAGAAGAAAAGAAAGAAAGTGGCAGTGAAGGTCAAAATGCACGTCAAATAAGAAAAAAAAAAACACAAGCGAGGCTGTTGGCTCCAGAGGAAGAGGAGAAAAGGGGAGAGGCTGACTGTGAGAGATAAAGAAAGAGAGAGAGAGAGAGAGAGAGAAAGCCGGGGCTGTAGGACAGAGCAAGAGACATAAAAGGAAGCAGGGAGGGGAAAGAGAGAAGGTCACTCCTAATAGCTCCACCACGTAATTTCATAATGTCATAATTGCCCCTATTTGCTCGAGCTAACGCCATTAACTATCTACTGTATACACTAAAAAGTATCTTCGTAAGCTGTATGTGTTCGTCATTGCATGTTGCTGCTGCTGCACACAGAGTGCATAACAATGCGCCTGCGAGGATGTGCGGCGTGCATGGGGGGCGCTTGCATGCATCGCATCTTATATCTTCTGCATGACACGGAGGGTGTGTCCGTAATTACCGCGCTTTGTGCTGCAGGCACAGAATCTGACTGATGCTGCCGCTAATGAAGCAAATGACTCCCACAGGCTACAGTGCAGCAGTATGAGGAGACTCTATGCTTGTGTGTGTGTGTGTGTGTGTGTGTGTGTGTGTGCATACGTTATGCGTGAATTTATGTACATACAGAATACACGTTTCTCATTTAGCATATAGAAACGATTCAATTTGTCTCTATGTTGTCTTTATTTTTGCAAAGAGTCTGTTTTCTTTCTGTATTTACTGAGATTAAAGGTGAATTGAAAGGATAGGAGATTCAATATTGCAGCACCGCCCACATGTTGTGTCCGTTTATCCTTCCCATACAATTTTATCTACCCAAACACACAATCCTACCATTCTGCCCCATTCTGTTTATTTTTCCTTTTTTTGTTCATTCATACCACACATCTCCATTTCCGGTGACTAACTGGCTGACAGGCAAGCCATAAGCAAATTAGCTTATCAGTTGTAGACGTAAGTGAGCAGCAGCTAACATGCTAGAAGCAGAGAGAGAGAGCCAGAGGCGGCACTCC
>CAKAOI010033792.1:89072-133677 GCA_916701655.1 Sebastiscus albofasciatus
GCATTTGGAAAATGAAGAAAAATATGGCGTCTGGCGTGCATTCTATCGCCGCGTTCGACACTAGTGGGAGTAGCTGAGCATCTAACGGCCAAGCTTATGCTAATAGTGGTATTGATAAATGTGCTGTCTGTGTACCCCGATTCCAGATAAGCTGTAGCTCTGCAGCTTTTTTTCCGCTGGTAAATTTCCATTTAGAGTTGACCATGGATCATCGGTCTTGAAACACATGTTACTTGGCCTTTTACAAAAAGAGTACCGGCATGAGGGAGATATTGGTTCCCCGCTGTGCTGTAAAGCCCCTTTTCCATTAAAGAAGCAAAATATTTAATTAATCAGCCGCATTTTGTCCGAGCCAAGAGTGAAAGGTGTTGAATACAGTAAGAAGAGAAGGAAGGGCGAGGAAGAGGGACTTGGAAATGTACTGTGAAAAGTGATCGGAGGGGAATTGAAGAAAGCTTTTAGTGTCATCTACCGAGGGGGCTCGGAGGGGAGAAGAAGAAGAAGACTGATAAAAAGGTGACAGGAAAATGGGCACTCATCGTTCTTGGACAGCTCCTATGATAGGGTTTGGCTCCTAAGTAGAAAACGTGAGAAAGGCTTGTAAGAAATGCAATCTTCACTGCGGACGAATGATGAAAGACATGTCGGTGTTTGCGAAGTGAATTGTGGAGCGGAGCAGAAACAGGTAGCCAGGATTATTTCACATGATTTGTGGTATTTTTCTGCCGTGGCGACAAAGTGGGTCTGAGACTTGTCTCACTGCAACAGGCTCATGCATTAAGTATGACCCTGCTAGAGAGAGGAAGAGGGGAGGGGGGGCGGGGGTGGAGGAGAGAACCAGACAGCCTCACCAAAGACGCCAGGTATAGATGGACAGCATCTCACTGGGACCAAAGCAAATGTATGGCGAGGGCTGGGAATGAATTATGAATTTGGGTGAATTTAGGGCAAATTGTGCCGACAGGAAGGGGATCGCTATGAATAATTCACTCTGTGGGGGGCCTCATCATCTACCCCCCACCGGCATCACCTTGTTTCTCAGACCCCCCTCTCTCACTTTTACCATCCGTTGACCCTTATAATCTCTCACTGTAATGCCATTTCTCTTAGTGAGTGCTCTCTTTGTTTTTATGTCTAAGTCCCTCCATCTTCCCCCGTCCCTCCGTCCGTCTCTTTTCAGCCTGATGTTTCTTCAGACAGACGAACCCTGGGGGGAGAGTAGGGGGTAAAGGGGGGGCATGTATTCATTTATTTTTCTCCCTCCCTCCTTCCGTCCCCGCATCCTCTCCCCCTACACATCTTCACAGCTGGAGGTTGTTAATATTTAAAAGCAAGGCATGACAGGACACAAGACCTGCACACATGTTTGAACATGCACAAACACACACACACGAGTCCAGTAGAGCATCTGATCAAAGTACAGAGACGCTGTTCTGAATTCATATTTGCCCGACTCACTGCGTTGAGAGAAAATCTACCAGGCTGCACTCATCAACACAGCAGCTCCTCACGCGGATACGTGAGGATATGAAGCAAACCGTAAAAGTCTCTCATGTACTTCATATGTGGGTGGTTGGCACGGTGGGGATTAGAATATGTGTGAAACTCAAAACATGATTTGAGTCTTGAGGTTTGATCTTGTGTGTGTTGCTCCTCCACTGATAAGAGAGCCTATTCAGCATTCAAAGTCCTTGGCAACACCCAACATGTCTACTTAATGCTAATTACTACATTTTGCAGAGGAAGGAAGGGTGCAATTTTCTATCTAATGGATGACAAGGGGGGTACGCGCCACAATGGCGTGCAGCAATTAGATTCGACTAATGATAGCAACACTAACAGCATAGTACAAAATGTTTGTGTTTTTGTAAGCAAAACGCCTCAAAGCAGGAATTCATGAATAATTGAAGGAGTTGCAAAATTGACTTGGTCGATTTGGCTCTTTTGATACAAGGCCTCTTGGCGGCTGATTTTCTGCAGTCGGGCTTTCTTGTGAAAAAAAAAAAAACGACCACGCCCTGAAATCTCAACATGGCGTTGCTCACTCTATAATCTCCCCGTGATCGAACGACTTCTGATGGCGCCCGTTGACGTTTCAGTGATGATAATAGTTTTTAAAAGCACTCAGAAACATGGTGTCGGGTCATCTCAATCCCAGCTGCAAGCAGCCTTCCCAGGCGCGACCTCTGACCCTGTCCAATGAAGCAGGTAACAGGGCTGGGATTGGATCGCTGACAGCTGCACAGCGGACACCCTGAAGAAGTGAAATCGGGCATCTGCTTCGATGTCAGTGACTCTCGCCCCTGTGATAATGGGAGCTCCATGCCGTGCACACACAGCTTGGAAGTGCATGTGTGCATGTGTGTGCGAGAGTGTCAGGCCACATCAGTCTGTGCTCTCAGCATGTTTGGGTGGCTGGCTTAGCCTCATTACATGGCAACCTTCCATGCCACTTCTCTCTTTGTGTCTGTCTCAGTCTCCTCCTCTACACTCCCCTCCCAACCCATTATAGTGTTCCCCTTTACTGCTCCTACTCAACATGACTGGAATATTCTTTGGCAAGGTCTACCTCCTGACTGGAGCCCACTGGACCATGCCCTTTTATCAGTCTGATCTCTTCTGTCAGACCACTCGAGGTGTCTGTCTTGCCTTCCTTTCTGTCCGTCTGTCCGTGCATCGTACGCTTCTTTGTATGACTGTTGCTCCCTATGAGTGTGTACCTGTGTGTGCACGCGCAGCACACTCCCTCTGTGAATTGTGATTGGCAGCGTGACAAGCGACGGCGCGCCACATCGTTAATCAGCGTCCTGCTTTGCTCCGCATCGGCTCTCCCTCACCGTCTCGTTGGAGGGGGGTCTGATAGGCAAGCTCCCACCTTAGATCACATTAACACAAGTACTAATACCCCGACTAGCCCCGCTTCATTCATCTGACTCTAATGGCATTTTGGAGAGGCCGGTTTTAAGACCGGATCACTGTAATTGGCCGCCTGTCTCCAGAGAACAACAACCACTAACGCTGCTGATAAAAGGAGAGGAACAGAAGAAGAGGAAAGTGAACAAATGATGCACACTGATTGGAAGAGCTTGCACATGTGTGTGTATGTGTGTGCAAGTGGATGGATGGGATTAGCGTCACAGCTGTCACCCTTTGTCATCCCCTCCTCCTCCTCTTCTCCTTCCATATCCCTCCACTCCACCCATCACCTCCTCCTCTCTGCCTCTCCTCCCTCACCTCCACCTCCTCTTCGAAACCCACTTTTCCTCTTCATGTCCCCATTAAGTCCTCCACCCACTTCACCCCTCCTTCTCCTCCATCTTTATGTGCTTGTTGTGCCATTCTTCTGACAAAGCCAGCAAGTTAATGTAGTGGCTCATTTAATCCTAATGCTGTTAGTTTAAACTGCGTTATTAAGCGCTCAGCTCTTGTTTGGTCTTTAATTTAATCTAAGTCGGCTCTGTGGATGTGCACAAATCCCATATCCCTGTTTGTCTTTCTAAGATATTGTTCAATACGTTTTTCCACTGAATGACATGGAAATATCCCCTGTAATTAACTGGCCACCCACTCGAGAACAGAAAATGAATGATAATGACATCGCTCCATTCTCCTCTCAGCCTCCACTTTTCTCCATCATCTCCATCTCCTCTCTGACCTCCTCCTCGTCTCTCCAAGGTCACCCGTCACTCCGTTGTGGCAATGCCAACAAACAGCGGCGCGCAGAGCCAGAACTCTTTCAATCAGCCTGCCATTTACCGCAGAGCTGCCAAATAAGCCTCCTCTCTCTCTCTACTATCGCCACTTTCTTTTGTCTCACATGTACGTCTTAATCACGGCGCGCTGAAACAGTTCTTTGCGTGTGATACTTGAGTAGTGTAAACAGTCAGCGGGCTGCGCCACGTGGTGCCGCGGGGGAGGACAGCCTGCGCGTTGTGGCGAGGACCAGATCCAAGGGTACAGATGGAGAACGGATAGACTCCTAGCAGGGGTGGTTCGCCTCCCTCGCCATGACTGATAGCATCTTTATCGCACACTTATCGCCGCACTATCACCCAAGAACACCGCGGACTGTGCAGTTCGTGCAACGCAGTCAACCTAATTATCAACTATTTGTCTGTCCGTCTTGCGTATTATCTGATATGACACTTCATCCATCTGCATTCGTCTGTCCACGGCCCATCTGGGTGCTGCGAGGCTCTGTTCAGCTTCTTGTTGTGGTATTCTGTCCATCTGTCCTGCTGACTGGCCCTTCCATATGGGCCACTGGTCATGTAATTAACCAAACGGAGATTTTTTTTTGCAGGAACAGGTTCGGTGATAGGCATTGTTGGTGCTTTTTGTTGGGATGACCCTTGATTGGTGTGTTAACTCCATGTGTATAGGTCTGACCACATGGCGCAGGGTAATTTTTCTTCCATTCTGACACATGGCCCCTCTCTGCCCCTCCCTCTCGCTTCTCTTCCCCTCTCCTCCCCCCTCTCTTTTATGTTTCAGAGAGGAGACCAGCAGGAGGGCGTGGACCTGACTTATAGAGGAGAGCGAAAGGATAGAGAGGAAAAAAAAGAGAGGAGACAAGAAGGGACGTACGAGGCAAAGCCGAGGCCTCCTGCAAAACAAACAAAGCCTCTGCACAAGTGTGTGTGTGTGTGTGTGAGGTTGCCCTCTGCGTGCGTTTTACTGTACGTGTGTGTGAGCAGGTGGGACTTTGATGGGACAGTGAGCAATGCCTCACACGCAGCGACAGCAGGTTGGCAGTAGGGGGCAGTGCTCCCCTCGCCTCCTCCTCCTCCCCCTCCTCATCCTCCTCTCCCTCGCTGCCCAGCCCAGCCAAGCAGCCATACACATACCCTCCAACTGTGAGTATGGACTCATATCGCACCATTCACGGTAGCTGAATGCTTCCATCAGGTTCAAAGATCTATTTGTTGTGTTAATTACATTGTTGATTCATCAAAGCACGCTAATAATGATCTTTCATCATGATTAATTAGTGCAAATGAGCTGAATGAACACGTGTTTCTCTTTCAGTAACCTCAATATTCAGGGTTGGATTGCGCCATTATGCTTGAAATACTACGCCGTCTGAGGTTTCTTTGGTTAGCGCTCATCTGTGCCTGTGGTGTGTCTAATTACTTTGTAATTGATCCCCTCATACTGCATTGATTAGTCCCACTATTGATCTGGTTTCCTTGGTGCAAACCAGAATCTGATTGGGGAGTAATTTAATCAACAATCCAGTTATACAACAAAAAAAATCCAGTGAGGTTTTTCCTCACTCGCTCTCATTTCTCCCTCTCCCTCCTCCTCCTCCTCCTCGATGCAATATGTGGGCATTAGAAATACAGCTGAGCTCGTGGCCCTGCAGGGAAATTGATCTTCATCTCCTCTGCTGCTGCCGGCCTGCCCACTGAGCTCCAATAGAGAGAGAGGGAATATTGTTTCCACTGCTGCTTTTGTTGTTCACTCTTTATCTAAGAGCACTCGCAGTGAGTCACAGTCCTTCACCACCCACACACGCTTCAAAAGTGTGTGTACAAACAAGATATCGCTCATGCACGCACACACACATGCATGACCTGTAAATGTTGATGAAATGCAGTAAATCGCCCAGTCTAATTCCCAATGGGGGGATGTAACACAGAGGTGAGAGAGGGGCCGAGGAGGATGAAGGGAGGATGATGAGGAGGAGGAAGGAGGAGCGGGTCAAAGATGGAAAAGGTCAAGGTGTCCCCTGCCTTTCAATTAGCGAGCCTCTGTCATGTCAATGAGAGGAACCGGGGCAGTGATCAGGATCAATACAGGAGATGTGCGTTAGAATCTGTGTCAAGGAGGCCGGGGTTAAAAGCTACGCTCCATTACAGGAGACATTACACTGCTTTATCGTCCATGTATCATAATTGTTGTTCAATTATCGGTGAAACATCTATCTATCTACCTATCTATCTATCTACCTATCTATCTATCTACCTATCTATCTATCTATCTATCTACTGTATCTATCTATCTATCTATCTACTGTATCTATCTAACAGCATGTCTATGTATTAACTATCTTTCTCCTTCTTGTTTACTGTAACTAAAATATTTTTTCCCTCATTGCCTTTTCTCTGGCCTCCCCTGTGGAATGACAGACCACATAAGTGATCGTAAGTGCTTTTAACTTTATTGACTTCTATCTGTCTTAATGCAGGCGCTGGCAAAGCTCGTTGTAAACACTTTCATTATGCCAGAGAGGTTATTTTCCATCCAGCGCACATTCACAGTCCCGTCGCACTGTGCTGCACTTTAGTGAATCAGGCATCAGTGTGCATTTGCAGTGTTATTATGCTTGCATGTGTGTGTCCGTGTTTATGCGTCTGTCTCAGTGTCATGCACGTGAGGATGTGTGTGTGTCTGTATGTGTGTGTGTGTGTGTTATGTTGTGAACACGTTTCTGTATGTGTGTTCAGCCTCATCGGCTCCCAGTAGGTGAGATCCCTGTAGGAGCAGGGAGGAGGAAGTGTGAGGAGCTGCTGTCTGTACGGAGGCATCAGGGCTGTCAGATCAAAGACGCGGGGAAATAAAGAGGAGTTAAGGCACTAAGCACCGGCTCCTCTCCTCCTCCTCTGCCAATAATGGAGCTGCGCCCGCAAGCCCAAACTCCAATTTGATCAGCTGCGGAAATGGGCTTATTTCCTGTATCAGTGGGAATTCTTTCATTAAATTCCCTCACTCTTCCTATCGGTCTCTTTCTAAATCTCCGTGAATCTGCCCCTTGTTTGTTTTTTTCCCCCTTCTACCTCCGTCTCTCTTTCTCTGGCGCTCTGCATGTGCTCTCTCTTTGCTGCACTTCCATCCATCTCCCCTTGTCCGCTCTGCTCTCCATCTCCACCTCCACCGCCTTCTCCTCATCTACCCCAGCCCCCCCCTCCGTCCATCCTCCGTCCTCCTTTACCCATTCACCTACATAATGTAAATTCATCTCAGGCTCTGTCTCTTTCCCTCAAAGTCAAATTATGTAAAGACTCAACCAACAAGTATCACGCTGTGACCTCTATTCCACCGCAAACAGAGTCACTGACGCTATGTGGAGAAAAAGGATTTATACATCTGTCTATAACTATTGTAATACAGAACATAAAATACGACATGGGCCGTAAAGAATGGAAAAATCAAACCTGCTGGTTCAATACTAGTATTCACAGCGAAGCCCAGCGTGTTGGCTTTTATGAGTCTGCTATCGAGGCATTGCTTTATGGCTGTTATGGACAGTGGCGACAGAGAGGGTGAAACCTCGTCTGGTGGTCATTACTTTTTTTCCTTTTGAAATCCCTGCTTCATTTCCCCACAGACTCTTTCCCTCCCTCGGCCTATCTCTCTGTCTCACTGTGCCATATATCTCTTTTACATGAACTCTCCCTCTTACATTATTCTATATCAATTTCCTCTCATCTCAGCCCATTTTCTCTGCCCGCTCTCTTACTCTCACTCTTTTCCTCGGCCTACATTTCATCTCTTCCTCTTGGGAGTCTTTTTAAGTGATATTGACTGAATATACTTATCGGCAGCTGTTAAACTATTTAAATGAGTTGTATCTCTGGTTATTCCGTGCTCTTTGCTGAGAGCCGTAGAGATGTGTGTGTTACAATGGGATGATATATGTGTGTGTGTCACAGCTGGAGTTATTACAGCAGCATGAAAGCAGGTCATGTGAAGACTGCAGCGCTATTCCGAGTGTCTCTCTGTCTATTTAAACCATATAGGTGTGTAAGAGAACATGCACCTCTGATTTGTTGTGACAGCACTGACTCTGTTTTTTGGTCCTTTTGCAGTCAAGAGGCCTCCGATGATCATCACACAGCCGGAGTCTGTCACCGTGTTTAGCGTTGAAGACCTCGTCATGAGCTGTGAAGCCACCGGCAACCCTCTACCCATGTTAGTCAGCACACACACACACACACAAACACATCCAGTCTGAGGATGCTATATTAGTCAGGGAGGAGCCTCGCCACTGGTTATCTTTTTAGATGGTGACCTTCCCTCTCCTTGTTCAGCTGACATCTACACATTAGTATTACATGAGAGCACAGCTTCTCCCAGTCAGAGTTCTCATTTCAACAAGGGATGAATGTCATTAAGCCCTCGAGCAATCTTTTCAGAGTGTCTTAGCGGCTCTGAAGTGGAAAACTGCTCCAATTGCCAAGGAAAAGATGAATATCGCAATTACACAGCACAAGCTTATGAGTCCCACTGGGGCATCTCGTGTAAATTTTGCATCAATTCATGTGCGGCCTCAAATCCAGTGACATGTAAGGACATCTTGTGTGGGTTAAAATAACCTGCTTCTTTAAAGGCATGGAAATTTTTTTTTTTTACTTTGATAATATTTGAGTGAACACTCTCCCATCAGCGTTACTGTTTCTTTTTTTTTTCTTCGCTCAAGTTTCCGATGGACAAAGGATGGAAAGGAGTTTGACCCAGGCAGTGACCCAGAGCTGAAGGTTTCCGAGCGCTCTGGCTCATTCGCATTCTACACACTCAGTAACACTATGGACAACCTGAAGCAGTACCAAGCCAAATATGTCTGCTACGCGTCCAACGAGCTGGGGACGGCCGTCTCTAACGAGGCCACACTCAGCACTGATGGTAAGAACACGCTGACGACAGCCACTGACCGGTTACTGAGACAGCTAATTTGAATATTCAAATTCCGTAATGCTCGGCGAGCATTTGCTGATTTGTAATCATTTTGCTTTAGCCTTGAGAGGCGAATCACACCATTTTAAATCGTATCAGACTCATCAAACCTCCTCTGATATGTTTTCAAATAAATTGCACCACATCAGAGGAGTTATGCGTCTTTTATAGATGTCAGTGTCGGTGTTAGAGCTCCTGTAAATGCCTTCAAGGTCCAGATTAGAAGCGAGCTGTGTTGTTGTTGCTTTTTATCAGCAATAACAGAGCAGTTACAAAGCTGTGAGCGGAGCCGGCGCATAAACCTTTCCTTTGCCCTTCTTTATAGAGAGCTCATTTGTTAGCAGATGGAGGCTCACACCGAGAGCTCCGAGAACCGCCACCAAACATAATTACATGCAATAACATGATAATCAGCATATACACACATGCAGACACACACACACACACACGGGGGCCCCTGGGCAAAAGTAAAGAGCACCTCTGTGTATCCATCCACCTGTGTGACTGGCGCTCTCCTGGGCGACCTCCTTCCTTCACAGTTTCCCTGACAACGGTTTCCCCAGAAACGCTCTTGAGTTGATGTCATGTGAAGCACTCTTCAGTAGCTCCTGTGGGGTTATCAACAATGGGCAGAGGGAGAGGGGGGGGGACATATGAATCACAAATCATATCATTCTACTTCTGCGAGGCAAAAGACAACCTGCTGCCGCCTTCTCACGCGCTTAAAGTTCCTCAAATGGGGATTTACAAACTCCCTGTTCACTGCATTGTGTGTTTAAGTTGACTTGTGATGCGGATTGCCTCAGGAAATCTTTACATGACACCGTAACTCTGTGCACAGGTTGTGTACATGTTTGTATACCGAGTGTGTATCTACTAGGGCTTTGTATTGGCAAGAATCTGGAGATATGATACGTGTCATGATACAGGGGTTACGATTATATATATATATTCGAATCAGTTGATTCAAATATTTAATTGCACGATTGTCCGTAGTTAATCGTGATTAATCACAGATTAATCACACATTTTGTATCTGTTCAAAATGTACCTTAGAGAGAGATTTGTGAAGTATTTAAAACTCTTATCAACATGGGAGTGGGCAAATATGCTGCTTTATGCAAATGGACAATCATTGTCCAGAAACCCTCACAGGTACTGCATTTAGCATAAAAATATGCTCAAATCATAACATGGCAAACTGCAGCCCAACAAGCGACAACAGCTGTCAGTGAGTCAGTGTGTTGACTTGACTATGACATGCCTAAAGCTGCATATGATTATCATAAAGTAGGCATGTCTGTAAAGGGGAGACTCGTGGGTACCCACAGAACCCATTTTCATTCACATATCTTGAGGTCAGAGGTCAAGAGACCCCTTTGAAAAAGGCCAGTTTTTCCTCGCCAAAATTTAGCGTAATTTTGATGTGTTAATTAGCCTCCTTCGCCAATGGATTCCTTAGGTTTTCTAGTTTCATATGATGCCAGTATCTTCACTCTAGCTTTAAAACTGCGTTAATGCGTTAAAAAAACAAATTTGCATTAATATGTTATTATTGTGTTAAAGTCGATAACCCTTATTGCGATATATTGCGATGCTTTAAGCAAGGCAATATACTGCGATTTTTAAAAACACATTTTAGGAAAACTGTCATAAAGAACACACCGCCAGTTGCATAAAATCAGAGTAAAAAAAGTTCACTTTCTAATACAATCAGAACAGTTGGATCTGCATTTGCATTTATCCCAGTCCCTGCAACATCCGACATCATAGCACTATGTAGAGAGGACACATACACTGAGATGGCGCATATCTTTGCAAATGAAATAAAGTATTGACTGAGTTCATCTTTGCATGTAAATTATTAGTTAACAATCGCTTCAGTGTTTTTAGAGAATCAATACAGTATCACAAAACATAATATCGCAATACTCGATATTTTCAATATTTTCTTACACCCCTAGTGTCTGCGCAGACTCACAGCTGTGTGTTTTTCCTCACTTGCCTCCCTTCAGTTCCCCCAACCCAACAGAAAGAGAAGAAGGTTAATGCGGAGTCTGAAGAGGGACTCAGTTTCGTTCTGGAGTGTAAGCCCCCGCAGAGCTCTATGGAGCCCATCATCCACTGGATGGACTGGAGTGAGTACATTACCTTTCCATCTCTCCTTCCATTACATCCTTCCTGTCTCCTTGATAAATCTGCTACTTAGACTATCTATCTATCTATCCTTTTATAGTCCACTCACATCACAGTGAGGTAGTTGATTATTTATTTCTGAGTTATCTTTCTTTCTTTCTCAATGTACAGAATATCCTTTCATGCATTTATCTGTCCTGGATGTTTTTTTTTAAATCACAAAGTCGATTCATACCCCTATTCACCGACATCTCTTTATCATAATTTTTCTATTTCTCTCATCCTATTGTATCTCTATGCCTTCCTCTTCTATTTCCTTCTCCTCTTGTTAAGCTCCTCAGTCTCTCTCCCTTGTTTCTCATTTTCCCGAGGCTTCTATCTGTCATCAATGTCTCTCTCATTTCCTCTCTCCCTCTCTCTACAGGGCTACACCATATCCAGCTGAGTGAACGGGTGGTGGTGGGGAAGGATGGTAACCTGTACTTTGCCCATTTGACGACTGAGGACAGCAGGAATGACTACACCTGCAATGTCCAGTACCTGGCGACACGCACCATTCTGGCAAAGGAGCCCATCACTCTGACTGTAAACCCCTGTGAGTTTTACTCCGGATCAACTGATTGGCTCACAGTAGACTGACAGTAGACTGATCTGAGTTCCAGAGATGCATCTTTAGGCTACGGCTGCTTTTATTGAGATTTTAAAGCAATAAAATGCGATGGGCAAATTTCATAGACATCCATCAAATAGCTTTTGAACCATTTCTCTCAAAACTACATGGTGCCATTAGAAGAAAAGTCAAAGGATCACCAAAGACTTTAGGATTCATTGTCTGGGAACCAGGGCTGTATGTACACAATCTCATGGCAATTCATTCAACACAGACAAGCATTGCCATCCCTAGAGCCATGCTGCTGCCTGCATGGTTATTTATATAATCTTTGTCATTTGGGTGAACCGAAACTTTAAGATAGGGCTGGGCGATATGAACAAAACCTTCTATTTCGATATAGGTCATTTCATATCTCACTAACAGGATAATGTACAGCCAGCCGGTCATTGTTAAATAAATAATAAATAAATCCCTAAAGGGTGATGCAAAACCTTCCACAATGCTGCATCGCCCTGTCCTGGTTTATTTCAGAACAATGACCCGCTAGCTGTACATTATCCCGTGTATCACACGGCTACTTACTTAAGAAATCAATTATTTGACACAAAACCGGTCCGCCAGAGTCCGACATCAGAACTGCGCCCATAGCAACGGTCTGTTATACATAGCAACGGTCTGCTATAAAGAAATGGAAGACCGTAAAACGCCATGATTCACCAATCAGAATCGAGTATTCAACAAAGTTGTGTAATAAATCGCGATTGATTCAACTACACTGGGGTATTGCCATGAGCAAAATTCTTATCAATTCAGATTGAAATTTGTGTTTACATGCTTGTTATCATCAATTTAGACAACGTAATTGTGCATCACGATATCTCGATATGTGATTTCATCATGATACGATTCCATTGAAAGACGATCAATTATATCAATAATCATATTGAGTTATCGCCCAGCCCTACTTTTAGATCAGGTTTACACTGTCCTTGATACATGCATTTTGTTTTGTTTAGTACATTCATCTTGGAAGGTGGCCTGTGTATGGATTGACAGCAACATCCTTTAAAAATCTGTCTTCTCACTTGTTTTCTTTATATAAGAGAAATCTGTTACAGAAAACACTTTATAGGTCTGTATATCAAATTGGCACAGACAGTATGACAAATAGTCAGCATGAAAATGAGTTGAGTACCCCTGAGGCCTCATAGTTAAACCAAAGTCAACTGCCCCCCATGTGGTGGCATGTTGTGCTGACCAAAGCACTACCGTCTCCAGTAGACGGTCACGGAGCCGACGGGGGGCCCATCACCTCCTCAGCCCAGCGGTAATGAGATGCAGCTCACACTGAGATGTGGCTCCCAGCATCTGTGGCCCAACTAGAGGTCAGAAACACGAGCACATGTTAACATGAGACCTCTGTGTGTGTGTAGAGAATCTGTACGATGATATGTTGTTAGAAAGGTAAAGTCTTCTCCACATGATTCCACACACTGCGTCTGTGTGTGTGTGTGTGTGTGTGTGTGTATGTGTGTGTGTCAGAGTCTCTAAAGTGGCTGCTGTGTCAGCAGCACGGCAATTTGAAAATTACCCATACATATGTATGAATCTCTCTCTCCTCCGTCTTTGTGTTTCCTTCGCTCTTTCTCCAGCCAACTCCGTACTGCGGAACAGGAGGCCCCTCATGATGAGACCTACTGGAAGCCACAGCGTTTACCAATCCCTCAGGGGCGAGACCGTGGAGCTTGAGTGCATCGTCCAAGGCCTGTGAGTGTCTGCGTGCACACATGTTCCTGCCCCCATCAATCAGAAAACTTGAGCCGCACCTTTTAATCAATCTTACCTGCCTCTCATCCATCTCTCTCCCCTCTTCTTACCTCCCACTTCTCTCTGTTCTCTTCTGTCGCATCCTACCCATCCCTCTTCCTCTCCTCTCTCCTCCTCCTCTGCAGTCCAACTCCCACTGTGTCGTGGCTGAGGAAGGACGGCGAGATGTCTGAAACACGGGTTGTTAAAGACATGTTCAACCGCCGCCTGCGCTTCAGTAATATCTCCGAGAGCGACGGGGGCGAGTACCAGTGTATAGCTGAGAACTCCCAAGGGAAGGCCACACACACTTACACCGTGACTGTGGAAGGTATGTCAGCCCCACTCATACACACACACACACATACATGCAAGTCGACTAATACTCATACAATTTTGTCGACTAATAGATCAGTGAAGATGAGTTTCTCCACAAAGAATCACACAAAAGCACCACCTTAAATCTTATGTTTACCAGAGATGTGCTTATAAGTTTCTTGGAAATAAGTCATTCAGCATAAAAAAATGCATTAAAAACGACTAATCAACTAAAGAAATCTTAGTCTTAAGACCAAAACGACCGATTAGTCAACTAATCCACGAAGATGGGGCAGACCTAGCAGTTTGCATGTGAAATAAGGATGATTTGAGCATTTAGTGTGATTTTCCTATATAATTGTAACTACAGTAATCCATTTTCACAGTTAACATTACTGTATCTCGTATTCATTAAGTTTAGCCAGGTGCCAGGTATATAACCTGCTTCACAATTAGCATTAATGCAAAATCATTATCAGTCACCTGTTAGCTTTGTTATTAGAAAAAGGTTTATAAAGTATTTGACAACTTGTAGGGTGTGACCTATCAATCTCAACCCCTAAGTCTCACTGAGTACTGTCTTATGTAAAGGTTTGGTACTGTTTTACTAGCACTGTGTGTAATTAATATATCCTGGCCCTTGTAGCGGCTCCCTACTGGATCAAGGAGCCACCCAGCCAGTTATATGGCCCAGGTGAGACTGTCAGGCTGGACTGCCAGGCAGACGGCATCCCCTCTCCCACCATCAGCTGGACCATCAACGGGATCCCTCTCTCAGGTCAGTGCATACACCCAACTGCAAGTACCTCAACACACAGCCTCGGGCACTGTGCATGAGCTGACTGCATGTTTTCTTTTTTCTTTTTCTTTTTTTACAGAAATCGACAAGGACCCCAGACGTTCTCTGACAGCGGGCGGATCTCTGATCCTAAGAGACATCAACTTTGGAGACACTGCCATTTACCAGTGCCAGGCCTCCAACGAGCATGGGACCATCCTCACCAACACCAACGTCTATGTCATTGGTGAATGTCACTTATAAAACAGAGTTAATTTTGGCAGCTATTTTAGATTTAGTCTTAGTTTTAAGATGAAAGTGCTTATTAGTTTCAGTCACATTTTAGTCATTTTTATCCTCCATATTTTTACTTCACCGAAAAGTAACTTGATTTTAGTCAAAATGTTTTACTCGTAATTTTGTTAGCTATTTTTTTTTAATTTAATCTTAGTCCTGTTTAGTCATCAGATTATATTGAACATTTTTGTCATTTTAGTCAAAATTATTTCACATAAAATTTTATCTTATCATTATCTGATGAAAAACACAGATTGAATGATTAAGAAAGCAGCTTTGCAGTTAATTCGAGTCCTCCTGACTGCTCATTAATGTTGCACCCACAGGTCTGTTATAAGAGCCAATCCGCTTGCCCAACATGTAAAAATATGCGTAACTCAACCATCCAAACCCGATCTGACCCGCAAACTGCCAATTTAATGCATTATAGTAGCACAATTGTCGGGATTGAGGTGTGAGACAAGAAGGACAGAGACGGACTGTTTTTACGTTTTAAAACTACAATTTTGTCTTGTCTTTTTTCGTCAAGGATATTACATGTTTATCGTCACCACTAGCGTTTAATGACGTCAGTGCTGTCTCGTCATCGTCTCGTCTCTGTCAGCGAAAAAAAGTCGTTGATGAACATATTTCGTCATAGTTTTCGTTAACGAAATTAACACTGGTGTGTGTAGGTCTGTGTGTGTCTCATTGCTATTTGTGTGTGCGTGTTGTTTCAGAGCTGCCTCCCCAGATTCTTACTGAGGATGGGAACACATACACATACACAGAGGGCCAGAAGGCGGTACTGGAGTGTGAGACCTTTGGCTCTCCTAAACCTAAAGTCATATGGTGAGGCACATAACCACCTCATTCTATTCCATTGTATTGCATTATGTATTCTAGCGTGTTGTCGGGCAGATTTTCATTTTAACAAATTTCACAGATGTGATATAATTGCGTAGGTAGCTCTTCATGTGCATAAATTAACAGCCAAACACTGTTACATCTGGGCTGTGACTGTGAATTTTGTCAGCGTGGCAGGCGTCCAACCAGGCTCTGCTCAGCTCAGACTCTTTTTGGAGAAATAGGCAATTGAACTGGTGAATTCATCAGCCCCTGCAGTAGCTGAAAAGGTTTATTTCTTAGTCTGCTTGCCAAGTTTCTAATGTTTAATGTTTTTGGGTGCACGTGTGTGTCTTTGTCAGGGAGAGCACCAGCACCTCCTCCCTTCTGGCGGATCCCAGAGTGAACCTGCTCACCAACGGGATGCTCGAGATCTCTAACGTCACCCACAACGACACAGGCTTCTACACATGCTCCGTACAGAACACCGACTTGTCTGTCAGTGCCGAGCTGGAAGTGCTCAGTGAGTGGACACACACACACACACACACACACAAACACACACAGACACACACACACACATACACACATTTAAACAATTTATTTATGTCTGCATAGAGAAGAATGATACAAGGACACAAATACTAAAGGTGCCATAGAATACATTCACAAAAGGCCTACTCAGTTCTCATATTGCGGCTGCCAATGATAACAGAGACAGCGCAGTACTTTGCAAGTAAGTTTAGCCCCCTTTTTGGGCACCCCAAGTTTTTGAAGCCCTCTAACAACCAACTTGTGAGTGTGTCCCAGGCTGCCAAATATGAAAACAAGTAGTCTGCACCTATAACCAAGCTCTGAGATGGTATTTAGGAGTGGTTGGTACACACACAAACCCCCACACTGTGTCCCTTAGCAGCTGCTGTTAGTTGCACCTCATGCAGCTAGTCTCAGCCTTGTGTGTCTGCTTTCTCTCTCCTCCAGACAGGACAGTGATCCTGTCGCCTCCACAGGATCTGAAGGCGCAACGTGGAAACACAACCATCTTCACTTGTCTGGCCCTCGTTGACCCCAAACTCGGCTCTCCACTCATTCAGTGGAGAAAGGACGATCAAAAGATCTTTGAGTCCCACAGTGACGAGAAGTAAGACTAAGTTCTAGACATTAGAGAACTGGCAAACATGAGGATAACGTTAGAAAGAACTGACAGGATGGTTATCCATTTGTTTGTTTAGTTGTTTTAAGCCTAATCAGGAGCTAGATACCCTATATACATTACATTTCTTTTCTCCATGTAATGAGAATGTGTATTGTTCCTGTTGCTTAAACAAACAAATAAATGACTTGATCATGGCTCTGATCAGAGAATGCATTTGGTGCACCGCACTGCTTTTCTGTTGCCCAATCAGACAGTGTTTTTTGATGTTCACTGCGTCTTTTTACATTACATGTTGGTAGGCAACCACCAAATGAGTGCTAACAGTACTTTATTACAAACCATGAACTGTAAATAGTTAGTTAATAGTTAAAATAGTTAATAGTTACAGTTTAAATAAATGAAAACCACTTACCTGAAATTTCAAGTTGCCTCCTGCTGTTTTGTGTTCAGATCATGGTAACTACAGTTGATAAAGTCATAAAACTCCAGGTATCCAGCAAAAGTCACCACAATGAGAAAAAAATGATAATGATGTCGGGCACTTCTCTGAGTTGAATTTTTTCCAGCTCAAAGCGTTCAGGGTGCTCCTGTAAAAACACGAGGTGCTCAGCAATGCAAAAGCAGCATGCAAATCGCTTCAACCTCATTGAGAACAATTACAAAAAGCCACCCCAGGCTGCTAAAACACACTCTGTCTGATTGGGGTCCTACCATGGTGAAAAAACAAATAGTAGACAAGGGGAGAAATGATAATTAATAAAGGGAGGTAGTCATATTAAAAAGTGCGAGGAAGATGAGGATAACAATTATGACCATATTTCCTCAGATACACATTTGATGGACCAGACCTGAAAATAACTAATGTGGATACAGATGACGAGGGCGTGTACACCTGTCAGGTCATCACTAAGCTCGACATGGCTGAAGCCAGCGGCACCTTCACTTTATGGGGTAAGATCGCTGATTATATACTTTATGATGCTCATTATCTTTTTCGGTATTTGTTAAAACGTGCAGTGTGCAGGTAGTTGTGGTGATGATATTATCGTTGTCCCCCTCAGATCGTCCAGACCCTCCCGTCCTTCTCCAGATCTCTGATTCGAAGCGTCATGCAGTCACCCTCAGCTGGACTCCTGGAGACGACCACAACAGCCCTGTGCTAGGTTTAGTACAGACACACATACTCGCACTTAGACGCATTCACATCTGCACACACCTGTCTCTTTGGTCCTCTGTTTTTCTTCTCAATGCTAAAACTGATTTTGTATGGAGAGTGATTTGATTTTTGTGTTTTGTAATAGTGCCACCAAGTGAGGATTTGCACTGACTCAAACACATACACGCACAAAAATGCAAATATAAAACTTTTCATCTTGTGTAACTCCAACACTCAGAGCAACAAACCCATATCACTCATCCCCCTCTGGTAAAATGAAAGGCTGCTCTGTTTTCATTACTTGGACAGGATTATTTTTTGATCTGCAGCATCAGACTATTGTGAAGCTCAAAGTGTCTCGGTATGACTTTATCGCCACTGAGTGTTTATTTATGTGTCTATTGCTTCCTTCTCCATCACTTCTTGACTCTCTCTCTCTTTCTGCAGATTATGTGATTGAGTTTGAGGACCAAGGTTCAAAGGAGAGGGGTTGGGAAGAGCTGAAGAGAGTAACAGGAAGCAAGGAGCGTGTCAGCCTCCCTCTGTGGCCCTACATGTCCTACCGTTTCCGGGTCATTGCCATCAATTATGTGGGAAAGAGCGGCCCCAGCAAGCCATCTGAGATCCACAACACACCTGCTGAAGGTTAGAGCCGGTGTTTTGTAACCACAAACATTCATTCTCCAAGTGAACCCCAAATTGACGACAATTTACTTATTTTCCCCCCCAATTACAGCTCCAGACAATAACCCTGAAGATGTTAGGAGTGAGTCCAACGACCCAGACACCCTGGTCATCACCTGGGAGGTACATCCGTTACCTGAATGTACTAATTATCTGAAGCTAATTTGAAAAAGGGTTTGTGCATTTAACGGTTGCTGTTGCTGTCACTGCAGGAAATGGACAGACGTAACTTCAACGGACCTGACTTCAAGTATCGGGTGCTGTGGAGGCGAGTGGTGGGCAGCGGGCCCAACTGGCACATCAACTACACGACCACGCCGCCTTTCACCGTCAACGACATCGGCAACTTTTCTGCCTTCGAGATCAAAGTTCAGGCTGTCAATGAGAAAGGGGAGGGACCTGAGCCAGACCCCGTCATTGGCTACTCAGGAGAAAATAGTAAAATATTTTAAAATGTTTTTCAGTAGCTTTTCTTTTACTGGGAATATCTCTACTCAATATTCTTTCTCACCTATCACCCTCCTGTCTGTCATCGTCTCTCAGTTCCATTGGAGGCTCCAATGGGTGTGGCCATTGACCCGATCAACAGCACTACCATCAGTGTGAACTGGGCAGCAATAGACAAAAATACAGTCAGAGGACACCTGCTGGGATACAAGGTACTGTCTCCTCTGTCGTTTGGCCTCTAACATATTCAGCCCCTGTCCTCATGACTAAAACATATTTTGGGTTTACAGCGGAGGCAGCCAGATCTTAGCTTGGCAAAGGCTGCAGAGGTCTCTTTAGTTTCAAGGTTGTGATGAGAAGAGCCTTTTTTTTTACTTTAGATGATCTCCCCTTCAAAATGTATCACACTCTAGTCGCACTGCTTCCCTTTCTCTCTTTTGGGTCTTTGATGCATCATTCATACTTTATCCTTTTTAAACTGCTTTAAGAAAACCCCAGTTTTAATGCCATAAGAAAATGTCTCTTGATATGAAATTAATTAATTATAAGAAGTGTATGAAATGTTTCATGCACTGGTCAAGTTTGAGATTTTGGGCTATTTTGCTTGTCATGTCTTCTTTCAGACTAGTGGAAAGAAAAACCTCCAAAAAACACATTTAGGTGTTTATTTTACCGCTTTGTCAATTTACGTCTGTAGATTTCTCCTAAATTCACCCAAAGTTAACATTAGATAATGCCTCATTTTCATAATCAAACATAACATTTCAGAAAACCTGTAATACAAAAAGTAATTGTCTTAATGTAAGTAATCAACATTGATATATATTAGTTAAACCTGCAGTGTCAATTGTCAAGTATAATACATATCTTTAAAGGCTGTTTTTCTCAGACTCTGAGTCAGAAATCTCCACTTCAGTAGCACTTACATAAACCAAACTTTTCAGTTTCATTCCTATCTATATTCTGAAGGACTTTACAGAAGGGTTTGTTCATATATCATTCATAGCCTGATTTATAGAACATTTTATTCCTAAAGACATGGTGAAAATGGATTTTCTTTTTATGGCTGTTGACAGTATTTTCTGATTTATGGAGTAATAAAAAGAGATATCCAAAGTTCCCTCTGTAAAAACATTTGACTAATATGTCAACAAAATGAAACAAGAATTTTAAGATAATGCTCTATTTGCATACTTAAACATAACATTTCAGAAAACATGTAATGAATATGTAATGTATACCAATGTATGCAATATCCATATCCTGTACAATAGCAACATTTCATATTTCATGTGCAATAATGTCTGTCTACTACTTATCATTATATCTTTATTGTTTACTTACTTTTTTTTTTATATCTTGTTCTGTTTTTTCACTGATGCCTCTTGCTGTTTGCACTGTCCCCCCCTTGCACACAGCAAATGCAAACGCTGTGGGACTCATAAAGGATTATCTTATCTTATCTTAATACAAAAAGTAATTGTCTTAATGTAAGTAATCAACTGGGGAAGTTTTATGGTGATAACTATTAGTTAATAAATAATAAAGCAAGAGAAAAGTGTGTGCGGGAGCAAGTCATTTTTTTGATAACTATTAGTTAGTCATTTCATCATGACTGATTGATTTTGTGGCTCCAGGTCTACTTGACCAGAACCGGCCCCAGGCACCCCCACCGGGGCCGGAGGTCCAGGGAGCCAGAGAGCACTGTGGTGGTGGAGACCAGGGCCGGCGAGGAGAAGAAGGTGATCAGCGATCTCAGACCGTACTCCCACTACACCCTGGCCGTCACTGTATTCAACAGCAAGGGAGAGGGACCCCCCTCTGAGCCGGTGCCCTTCATGACTCATGAGGGAGGTGAGAATGAGAAAGGGAGGAAAAATCGTGGGTGGAAGAGGGACGGGCGACAGAGCTGAAATGGGGGGAATGTGATAGATAAAGTGGGTTTTAATTACAGACAAGGGGGGGACAAAGATGGGAAGGATGGATTGTGGATAACAACAGAGGAGATGATATCCAGAGACTGAGTGGGTAGAGGGCAGTGAGGAGAAGCAGGGTGAAATTGATAGATATTATTGAGTGACAGTAGATCAAAATAGTTTAATAATTCCTTTTAAACCAAGTGCATCTTAATCAGGCCTGTTTTGTGTTGCTGCTAGTTCCTGGTCCTCCCATGTCCCTGGTGCTGGACAGCCCATCAGAGACAAAAATGACCCTCCGCTGGACGCCACCTGCCCTGCCCAATGGAATCCTCACTGGCTATCTACTGCAGTACCAACAGAGTGAGCATCATTTATCCCACAAAACAACCAACATCAGGCACATACATTTTTCTGAGACATAAGTAAAACATCGTGAGTGACACCACACGACACATTTCCAGCTAAATCGATACCACAAAAAAAAAGGTCAAAGCATAGCGTCCTAATGACGCTCATCAGTCAGTCAGTGTGTCACACATAACGACGTGTTGAAGATCAAGCTGTGATTGAGTGTTTTTTCTGCTGTACCATGGTCAGTTGTGGAGAGTGATGACAGCCCCATGCAGGTAGAGAGAATAGGCGACCCCAAAGTCACCCACCTCACCCTGAAGCTGGACCGCAACAGCCACTACCGCTTCTTACTGAGGGGTCGCACCGCCGCAGGAGAGGGAGAGCCCATAATGAGGGAGGGTGCCACCACGTTGGATGGAGGTGTGGAAGTAATCCCTTTTTAACTATATAAAAATGTGATAAACAATGATAAAAGTATTAATCCTATAACCCTGTTTTTACTGATGAAACAGCATACAATCATAGTGCTGCTGTATAGACCTCAGTGCTGTAATACTCACACTGGCCACAACTCACAACTTTAGTGATGTAATGTGAACTCCAAGTCACCAAGTGGTTGTGTTTGTGTATGTTGATATTAAACACAATGAAAACTCTGCTTTTTGCAATATACTTGTACAGCATCATGTGATTTATTTGAGTAAACTGTGTTGACTTTCTGACTCCATTAAAATTGAACATAGAAGAACATTGAGCTGTGATCTCAGCTGTTACTAGCCCAAAGCTTGAGATTTCAGACTGAGGACAGAGGTACGAAGCCGATTTACAGCGCTTTTAATCTTCGCCATCACAGATCTGACACAGGCAGGATGAGATTGTATAATTAGATCAAACTTTTTGAGTCCTCCGTCTGAATGTGTTGCAGAGCCTCCTGACCACATCAACCACTCTGCTGGGGAAAAGTACTTTAACTTCAGCTGGGTGGCCAAGAAGAGACAGAGGAACGTTAGCTTCCAGATCCGCTACCTCAAAAAAAATGGTATAATATCTACACTAATAAGTGCATAAGGAAGGAAAACCTCATTATATTCAACCTTTTAAAACCATTAGTCCATCTTGGAAATAGTTTCCACAATCCTAGGTTTGTGTCATGTCTCTGCAGATGGCAATAACTGGAAGAAAACAGAGAAGGTGAACTCCTCTCAGTCTTTCTACCAGCTCCAGGGCCTGAGTCCTGGCTCTCTTTATCATCTAGAATTCACCTACAACAACACCACCTTCTGGGAGGATGACATCGAGACAGAAGGAACAGGTACTTTATGAGCGCTCTGCCTTCATTCATCCTCTTTCATCTTCTCTGCTCTCTCCTCTGGGCTTCCCACATCTAAATATAAAGCCTGATCCTGCAGAGAGAGTCGTGCAGTTCTCTCCACTGCATGTGAAGTGCTTTCAAAGACTCCTATGAAAAGAGAGCTTGGTTAGCCATATGAAATGATCCATTACTTGTGTTTGTTTGGCGTATTGTTCTGTAGTCTTTGGTTCCCAAGTGCAATGCCACCCTGTCTCTTTCGCTCTAGATTCTTTTATCTTGTTTCTCCTACCTTTTTCATCCTTTCCACTCCTCTTGTACTTTCATCCCCATTACAAAAAAACGCTGTCTTCTCCCCCACCTCCCTCTTCTTTCCCCTCTGAAGAAGTGACGGAGGTGCAGCCGAGCTTTGCAACGCAGGGCTGGTTCATCGGCGTCGTGAGCGCCATCGTGCTGCTGCTGCTGATACTGCTCATCCTCTGCTTCATCAAGAGGAGTAAAGGGGGGAAGTACTCAGGCAAGTGCAGCCCGTCATGATAAGTGTTAAGCATTCATCACTGTGTCACGGTCTACGGGAGCGTTGTGGGCGACACCAGACAGTCTGGAGCCATAAAGCTGTCTGATAATGAAAATGACACGAAGCCAAGCAGTTACGGGAACGCACCACGGTAAACAAGATTATTCTTACCGGAAAGAAGAAATAAGGTGACACCATGTTTAACATTCAGTGTGTGTGTGATCCTTACAGAGAACTGACCAGTTCTCACTTAGCCAGGCTTCTCCCCCCGCAGCTTTCACATCCAACACGTAGTGAAACAGACCTCTGAGCCTGCACTTCCTTACTGTGACAGTAAGAGCCTCTGCCCTGAAAAGGACTGTGAAATAATAATCTCAAACCGCGAGAGTAACTGCAACCTGCAGGCCTCTGTCGGACTGGTCAGAGAAAAGCTACGGCCTTTCATCCCCTCCCCACACGAGGGAGAAACAAGTGTCCGGCTCCTTTTAAAGTAGACCTAATTGTCTGTGCTAAAAGCAAGGACTAATTGAATAATACATCCGACCTTACCCACTGGCATTACACTTCTGAGGATTAATTATTTAAATTGTTTTTTTTATTATTAATTATTTAAATTGTGGCAATATAAAAAAAATCTAATTGGAGTGCCGTCCTTGTCTTTTCTTTATTATTTAAATTGTTTTGAATTTTGACAGTAATATTCAGAGTGGTTTCTATTACGCTGAGAAATTAAGTCAAACACTCATAAATAAACAGATTCTGTCTACAGATAGTCCAAATCCTTTCGCTCCGCAGACACTTGGTGTTATCTTGTTGTGTGACAGAATGTCATTATCGATGTCTGAGACAGTGGCTCAGAGAGAAACATGGTTGAGATCGTAATGATAATAAAATCCGATAATCTCCTTCACAGTGAAAGATAAAGAAGAGGGTCCGATGGACTCCGAAGCGCGGCCCATGAAGGATGAGACTTTTGGAGAGTATAGGTTTGTCATCTGCATGCACGTCGTCTCTTTGGATGTTACGTTATGTTTCTGTAGATCATTTAAATTCTAACTCCTAACGCAGCCCTGATTCCCTCGGCACTGTCTGCTTTTCCTAACCCTGTGTGTTCCTCTCATTGTCCCTCTTCTCCCTAATGCCTGCCCCCGCTATGCAGATCTCTAGAAAGGTATGCTGTGATGTGATTTCCCAAACCCACTTATTCATAATCCCCTGCCAATTCCTTACTCACCTACTGACTTCCCTGTAATATTTGGTATAATGTATTATGTTGTACATATTGGCTGCAATTTATTTTCCTTATCAAATAATGAATGAATTAATCTGCTGATTATTTTCTCTGTTAATCGATTAATCATGTGGTCTGCAAAACATTAGAAAGGTTAAAGTAAAAGTCAAAAGTGACTTCATCAAAGGTTTTTTTTGTCCGTACAACAATCCAATGCCCCAAAATACAAAATGTACTAAACCTTACCTTATATTCCTTACCATACTTACCTAGAACTATCACATTTTTTGGTATTTTGCTAACTTAAAGGTGCTCTTGATAACATTCAGTCTCTAGATGTCACACTCTCCCTCCCCCCGTTCCATCACATTCACCTCATAACAAGTGGTTGCCAGTTCGTTGCACAACCTGAATATTTTATGGTCGAGTGGAGTGAGATTCAGAAAGACCGTAATGTCAAGCGATGAATCTTTTATGGTACATTAATGAAGTAATTTTGGAACATGTAGCGGCGGAGTATCGTAAAACACACCTCATTCAAACTCGACAGAAACAAAATAAAACTCACCAAAACCCATCTTGGCTAGTCTTTCCAACAATCACCAACTCTGGTTCATTCACCCACTTCTAAATGCCCTCTGATGCGCATCTTCATTATACATTGTTTTAAGGGAACTATAACTGGACGTAACCGTCGCTAATGCTGAGATGCTAACGTAGCTCCTCAGATTGAAGCTTGTAAGGACTATGACTGTTGGTAGTTGTTGGTTTTGTCTGAATATGCCAAATTGTAATCTTATGGGTTATTGTTGTTCGGACAGTTATGATAAAACAAGTTGTCACTTGTTGCCACAATAAATATCCACGTATTCTGCAGCCTGATGGAGACACAACTAAGTTTTTTCCACACTAACTGGCAACTTGATCACTGACGACACAGAGATACCACATGATACCAACGTTGTTATACTTATACTATCTTCCACAGAGATAAACAAATCATTCATTTTGGACCAGTAACATTTTTTTAAATGATTAACTCACAATCATATATAATTTTTTTTAAGGAAAAGCCATACTTTTATTCTAAAAGCTCTGTGAATGTATTATTTAAATATATATATATATATATATATATATATATATATTTGTCCACATAAAAATGTTATCAATATGACCTTTAAAAAAATTAGTCGTTTATCAAAATAGTCAATCAACTAATTGATGAATCAACAAATGGTTGCAGTTCTAGTATTATGTATGTTCAGCTTGCATGTTGGCATATAGTGGGCTGTTTTCTTTTCTTTTATTGCTATGGACCTTCCTGTGAGTCTGAAATAACGTCTGAATTGAATTGCAGTGATCTCGAGGAGAAGCGCACCGCCAGCCAGCCGTCGCTGGGCGAGGAGAGCAAGCTGTGCAGCGAGGACAACCTGGACTTCAACGGCAGCAGCGCCATAACCACCGAGCTCAACATGGACGAGTCTCTGGTCAGCCAGTACAGTCGGCCCAGCGAGGGCCCGGAGGCGCTGCACGGCCTGCCGGACAACTCCCCGTTCAACCCCACCGTCGTCTCCCCGGCAACCAACGGCATGCCCAACTCAGTCACCATCCTCGATTAACCCCCACACGTCCACCGGGGGCCATCAGACCAAAACATGTCAACACATATGTGCCCATACGCTCCTGTTCCCCACTGACTTGCTGATCTGTTTAACGACTAATATACAATCAATATATTGACTATTGAGATGCCCCTGGCAGTCATCTGATCGACTGGACTGTTTTGACCAAAGGAGTGTCCAAAGTAGTGGACAATATGATACAAGTTTGACTGACCTGAAGATGTCTTTTGACCCCCCCCTCCCCCCTCCTTTTAACTGTGTGTAGTTTACAACATATCTTAACGACTAACATTCATTCCTCTCCCTTTCTTCTCTTTCTTTCTCTCCGCAAACAGCTCTATAGAAAGATAAAGACAGAATGTTGTACAGGTAGAGATATCCGAGGGATTGTAGGTGCGGTTCTTTAGAGATGGATTGAAAGAGGAGGATGAAGGTAGAGCCTAGTTTTGGGAAACAGACAGCACATGTTGCTGTTAAACGTCTTTAGATATTTATCATGCCTTATATTATTTCGCACATTTGTATGTCTAATGCCATTTGATGTCTCAGATTGTACTTGCCAGTGACATTTTTTTTTTTTTTTTTTTACAAATGTGTTTGAATACAAAACATCCTTTTTTGTTATCTGACATTTTTTATTTATATCATCACTTTTTCATATTGTTTTCTACACTATTTATATTCTCTTTATTGACATATTTCATAGATCAAGATGCTTTCATTGAAACTAAGCGAAGCCAAGTTTCTTACTATAAATAACATTGGATGCATAAGGGGAACTTGCTGTGAACATGCTGAGTAGCATCTGGTGTATATAGCTGCATCTACATCTATCTATTTAGCCATAATACAGTATTATAGATATGTACATGCTCCTTATAAGTTCCTGTGCCTGCTGGGTCTGCATAGAGCACCAGATTGATGTCATTACTCTCTCGCCTTCCCACCAGAAGTGTAATGTCATTATTGGAAATGATATTGTAATTTTTTCGTGTCGAGACCTACGTGTAGCTTTCTGTATCTGTCTTTGTCTCTTTCTACACTGTATTAAAAAAACATTGTTGTCTCTAATTAACAACCTTTTCATACCTGTCCATCTCCATACTTCGCAAAACTGTTTGAGGAGCAGTATTTATGTATATTTACAGATCAGAGAGTGGAGCAAACACTCTCATGTTTTATTTTCAGACCCTCATCAATGCAAGTTGATATTGCAGACAGGCGGAATGATTGCCAGTTGATGTAAAATAAATGCAAGCAGTTGGTATTTACATCAAACACAGAGAATGTATTCTTTTCAGAGCTGGGCAGACATTGTATTTACATGCTACTGATTAAAAAAATTCTGAGCTACAAGGTACTGGAGTGGTTATGAGACTAACTTGTTTTTTTTTTTTCTCCACAGAATGTAAATACAACCTTTAAAGATTGTTTTGATGAACCCAACCATGTTTGATAGAAAAATGTGAAAAATGTGCAGGTTTGAAACCACTTAATTTTAAAGTGTTGCAAGTTGTTTGTACTATTGCTATAAATTCAAACTTTCCATTTTTTGACTAAAAATAGTTGAGGGGTAAAAATTAAAAGGGGAAAAAATCTGTAGATGTTTGCAAACATTTCAAAATTAAAAAAAAAAAGTACATTAGTGTCATTTAGTGATAGTAGTAGTTCCATTACAATGAAAGCTAAGATTGCGTTCATGCCCACAACCATCTTGCAATGCATTGCAGCGCAGTGAATATCTGTGGAGTTTTTGTCTGATGCAGTTCTGAAAGCGAGCCGGTTTGTGCATACCACAGGGAGTACCTACTATATGCAACGTTGCTGCCTCAGTTCTCCCTATTCAAATAAAAGCTTGACACTGGCCAAACACCACCTGACGGTCCCTGAGGTAAAGTAGCTATGTGGGATGTCTAAACAGGCCAGTGGCACTGAAGGAGGTGTGTGTGAGCTCCCTGTTGACACACTCAGGACAAATAAAGCTTTTAAAAAAAAAAAAATCTATTTTCATACAGGAGAGATGAATGACGCAAAAATATGCCAATATTCTAACTTGACTATCTGCTGCTAAACATCTGTGTTTGTCAGTGTTGGTGGCAAATGTTAGCTTTGAATGAAGAATGAGTGTACACACACAGATACTCACTCGACTGCCACTCACTCTTTGCTTTTCATGTGTCAAGGGGAAAGCTGGCCTTTTGCTTTTCCACTGTTGTTTTCCCCCTTTTTTTAATATTTAAAAAGATACAAAAAAAAAAGTGAATTGGTTTTAGCTTCAGAAAAAAAGCAGACAGATTTTAAACAACAATGCCGAGTGGGAGGGAAGAGGGGATGAAGTATAGAGGTAGGGAGTGTGTGTCCATGTGCCTCTTTGTGGTGTGTGGGGTGCACTATGGGACTGATGGTATCTATGTGGGTGAACAACAGGAGGTGGGGGGACGTGTACCACATATGGGGGCTAATATAACTGTAACTGCATTATGAATCTACCACTGTAACTGGATTTATGACTGAAGAATAAAATACATGGAATAATCTGTACCAAAAAAAGGGTCCCTTTTTTGTCATCGGTATCCACCAAATAAAATCAATGCACTTAAGTAAAAGTAGCAATACCGCAGTATATAAATACTGTGTTACAAGTAAAATATATGCATTCAAAACTACTTAAGTAAAAGTACATAAGTATTAGCATCAAAATATACATAAAGTATCAAAAGTAAAAGTACTCATTATCTAGAATTTCAGAAAAAACAATATCACTGGGTTATAATTAGTGATGCATTAATGTTGCATCACTATTAGTATTACTAATGTTGCAGCTGGTAAAGGTGGAGCTCATTTTAAATATGGCTGGGTGGCTTAATCCATAATAATACATCAGAATGTATTAGTTTATTTATTAGTAAAGGTACTTAGTTACATTCCACCACTGGATTCATTTCACAATCGAGTATAACAATCAATAGCTCATTATCACAGGGCAGGTGTGAGGGGGTCAGCGGGAGCTGGTGTTGAATTGATAGAAGTAGTCCTTGCTGGGTTTGTTGGTGTACAGCTTCTTGTTCAGGTACTCCTGACTGGGACACACAGAGACACACAAACACAACAGTGAGTAACTGTTTCCAAAAATGGTTATTTATCCTACATTAGAGCACTTCATCACCTACACCCAAAATATATTTGCTGAATAGTCAGTGTGTGTGTGTGTGTGTGTGTGTGTGTGTGTGTGTGTGTGTGCCGAGCTCACTGTGCCTGCTGCTCTTGGGCCAGCTGCATGTTGTAACGGTCTGTCTGAATCCTCATCTCTCTCCTCAGCTCTTCTGCTCTCCTCTGCTCCTCCTCTGCTTCTCTGGACATCTTCAGGAGCTGACGTTCCCAGATTGCGTCCTGATTCTTCTCAGCGTCACGCTGTCTCTAAGGATGGTAATAAATAAAGGTAATAAATGCTGAACCTGAGAGGAACTGTTATGTGAGATACTGGGTTAAAAAAAAACGTTCTTTCTTATGCTTTCTTATGAAGGCGAGGTTCCTAACCTGGAGGTTAGGACATGACCAAAGTCTGCAAGATAAATCTGAGGGGTTACAAGTTGGTTCATATAGGATAAGAAAGCAGATTTCTGCTGCGCAAAATTAGGTTTATTTTTAGACTTTCTTCTTTTTTGAGGCACCGGATGATTTTAGCGCTTAAGGCATCCAAAAGGTATTTTCATTTTTTAGAAATACTTTTCTGAGAAGGAATGATACTTCTTTTGTCACAACCTTTGGACATTTGCAACCTGGTTTACTAGTAGTCAAAGAGATGGATGACAAATTAAAGGACAAAACCTAAACAAGTTAGTGGAGAAATACAATGAACTTAGATCCATAAAGGGCACAAAGGGTCACTGGATGGTTTGTTGGTTTTTGGAAATTTTAGACCAGCATGTTAAACACAGGGAATACATTTTGGAAGAATGGCTTTCCTTCAAGGTGTCACCCATCTGTGGTTTAATTTTAAGTCAAAAGGTTTGGAAACACAGTTTTGAATGAATTTTGCAGAGCAGAAGAGGAGCTTAGGGCAGAGCAAGATATGATTTGATCACAAATTGCTCCTGGTGCCCTGCTGTGTGTATTATAGAGTTGCATTGTGTTTTAGAGTGACTCCAGTACCTGTTTCTGAAGACACTGCTCCTCTCTCTCCTTGTGGAAGGCGCTCAGCTGCTCAGGGCTCATCCCCTTCCACCTGTCTATCTGGTGTCTCCCTCCCCCCATCATGCTCTCCGCTGCCTCGGCGCACTCTGTCATCATGTCGGATGTCAGGGTGTGCCGAATCTCTGCCAGATTCTCCCTCTCCTCTCTCCTGCGCTGCTCCCTCAGTGTCTCGGTGTGCTCTGCAGCCTGTGGGGAGAGCAGGACATGGTGAGGCCTCACTGCTGATCCAAGGGACAGCTATGATTGATCATTCCCTTGATGGTTAGAATAGCAGTAAGCTTCACGAAACCCAACCTCTAAATATGTGGTTACTTCTCTCGCATGGAGCCAAGAGCGAGCCATATGGTGAACGTCCTCCTGAGAGAGCCACTCAGTCAGTTGTGTTTGCTTGTGCATCGTGCATGTGAGTGGTTATTAGAGAAACCACATAATTGTCACGAAAAATACCATGACCTGAAGGATTTATAATGATGCCTCCCAATGGAGGATTCAGCCGAGTGCGTTCAGGCAAATGAGGGAAGAGCTAAGCGGAGGCTTTTAAAAAACCGACAGGGCCCACGCATACATCAGAGCAGTTTAACCATCCACGTTGCTGGGTACCAACTAATATGATGGCCGTCTTCCTGCAGCAAGTGTGTGTGTACGCATCACTTAACATTTTCAATTAGCAATTTTTAATTTCAAAATCCCACCTGAGAACACCGTGTCAAGGCTCAAAAACCCCAGTGGATTTCTCTTTGAGCATCCACATCAGCAGGAGGTGTGTGTGAGTGTGCATCTGTGTGTCCATCTGTGTGTGTGCACATGCGTGTACTGTACCAGAGCTTGATTGTAGTTCTTGAGTGTGACGCGGGCAGCTTTCTTACGCTCCTCCTCTAGTGCACGTAGCTCAACCCCCCTTAGGTCTTGATGCACCAGCTCTTTGCCCTCGAGCATCTCTGTGACACACACACACACACACACACCAGTTGGAAATACAGTGTGTTTCTCACACCTGCATTACCCATTGTGCAAAGCTCTTAAACGACACACACACTCACATACATATAAAGGCTCTCTGGGATGAGCATCCATCAATGCCACCTGGCAATAAGGGCTGTGCGTAGGAGTGTGATTGTTTGTGCAGGAAAGCATGAAGCATGTGTGTGATTTACAGAGGCTTTACCATGTTAGCTCATCAGTGATTACAGTGAGTCTCTTTTCACCTCTGTGCTTGTCTCCCACGTGCTTTCTCTCATTGTCCTCCTTCTGTGCTAGCAGATCTCTGTCTCTCTTTTTCATTTGTTCTCTCCTCCTTTGTTCCTCTCCGATATCCTCCCCCTGCACATGAAACACAGTAAGGTGATTATTTATTGCTGGATTTTATTTCCACTGGTCTTTGATTCACACCTACCTGAAAGATTTTCATACTGGCAGGCCCCAGCTCGGCCTCTGGAATGGTGATCTCGAATGCCCCCTTCAGGCCACACTTGAGATCAGCATCATGTGAGTCCTCTACACGTTGATGAGTGGCCCAATACTGGGTCAGGTCAGTGTGCAAAGCTGCTCGCTTCTTTCGTTCATCATTGTCTTGCTGCAGCAGTGCTTCATCTTGATACTCTCTCAGCTTGTCTGCAGTGCAATAAAGACACCTGCGATCAATGCTCATTCTTGGTGAAAGGTGATTTCATAAAGGGAGATGGCCTAAGGCAGTATTCTTGGACTCAGTATTTTCTGACTCCTCCCTGGCTCTCATCATGCCCATAGTTTACCGAAAGCTTTGTCGCGTTGTAGTTCCATGTTTTGCCGATGTTTTTTCTCCTGGACCTGTTTGTTGAGAGCATCAAGGTCGAGGCCCATCACACGGTACTGGGTGTTGTAGATCCGGGCCTTGCGTGCTGTTTCTGCAGACCTTCGCCTCTCCACAGCCTTTTCTATGGACTGGTCTACAGGCAAATCCACTTTGTACATTTTCTCAGTTTCTAATGAGCCTGCAGGGAGGAGACACATGAATTACAACGCTGAGTATTGTGTCTGATATCCATTGGTGTAGTGGAGGGTATACGCAGGTATACGGACTATACTCACCTCTTTTTCTGGTGGTTTACAGTATACCCACCCATCAGCCAAAAAGCCATTGGAATATCATAGGAGAGTATCTACCCATCTACCTAATAGTACACCCACCTCATCAATGACCACTACACCACTGCTGATATCCTTGCTGGAAAGGAATTATTGTGTTAAAGGTCCCATATTATAAAAAAGTGAGATTTTCATGTGTTTTTATTATAAAGCCGGCTTAAGTCCTATATAAATACTGTGAAAGTATCGAAACACTCAAGCCACAGGGAAATACACACAGCCTGTATTCAGAAATTCTGCATTTTAAACAAGCTGTCAGGATTTCTGCCCATTTGTGATGTCACAATTATACAATATTTAGACCCTTGACATAATTTTAAACGTAAACATCAACTAAATGTGTCCCACTTTATTTCCTGGTTGCAGTAAATGTGAATGTCATCAGCTGACAGGAAGTACACATGGACCCAAGCTGTTGCCTAACAACGCAATTCTGTTGCAATTCCGTCAAAATGCGCTAAAACGGAGCGTTTCAGACAGAAGGTAAATACAGGCATATTCAGGCTGACAGTATGAGGAAAATAAAGGTTTTTTTGAACATTACAGCATGTAAACATGTTCTAGTAGAAACACAAAATACAAGTATGAACCTGAAAATGAGCATGATATAGGACCTTTAAATGAACTATCACACCCTAATGCATTCATCTTCAGCCAGATTTGATCCTATCATGACCTGACAACATCACACCAGAACCTGTAGAGGCTTTGTTGACTGCATTAGATATTTTTTTTTTCAGTTCAGTTGTCTATTTTCTTTAAAGATAAGACAGTGATCACAGATCTAAAGAAGCACTTACCTCTGACTTTACAGATTTGGTTAAATTATTGCAGTTGGGGACTTTTTAGACCCCTTTAGCACCTCAGTGGATGAAGCTGATTCCTTTGGTAGGATCCTGTTTGTGTTTGGATCCCCTTAGTAACCATGGCAACTCATGGTATTATTTTACAGCTGCACAGTTTGTTTTTTGTTTTGGCATAAATCATTAAAGGCTCTTTTAAAACTCTATGTAGAGTGTAACTCAGATTACTTTAACATTATAGTGGTGGAATGAATAAAAGGGGCACAATTAATCCTGAAGTCGTGACTCGTGAGAACTAGTGATGTGTCGGTCGAGAACGAGCCGGTTCAAAGAGCCGGCTCTTTTAAGTGAACGTTAATGGTACATATCCACAGGGGCGTTTTTTATCGCGAGGGGACGCCCCGCTTCCCAGCATTGGAGGCTTGGTGGGCTGTCTCTAGAAACAAGGCTCTCCCCATCTGATTGGATGAATGCTTTCCCTCCATGGGCTGCTGCTCCCAGCTTTCAAACCGGAACCAGTATGGAGCCTCGTTTGGAAACTTTCTTCTCTTATTTCACAAAAACAGTTCACCGAAATGTGTTTCTGAGAACATTTGAGGCGAGAAATAATCCGTGCAGTCGCTGAATCTGTCTTTATTTTCAATCGACAACGTTTATTTTAAAAGATTCTTGGGAGTTTCGAGAGGCGTTGAGTCGCGTCGGACGCCCGTGATTTACATAAAGTAGACTAGACCTCAACTTTATGCAAATGAGGAGCGGGCGTCGTGATGCTCCGTTTCTCGAAGCGTGACGCAACGCTACCAGAATGCATTGCGCGGCTACTTACATAGACAATGAATGGGGAGCGTGGAAAGCACACACGTACCATGACAGTCGGAAACGAAGCAGCGTGTAAAATTATGGTATTTTGGAAATTATAGGATTTAGTATAATTATATTGAATAATTTAAGTGATATATGTGCACACATACTAATCATAGGTTAAAACAGCGCTAAATTTGGCTGAATTATAAAAAGGCAGAAGTGGTAAAAAACGAAGAGCCGTTTGGGGAGCCAAAAGAGCCG
This sequence comes from Sebastiscus albofasciatus, assembly GCA_916701655.1. Taxonomy (NCBI): domain Eukaryota; kingdom Metazoa; phylum Chordata; class Actinopteri; order Perciformes; family Sebastidae; genus Sebastiscus; species Sebastiscus albofasciatus. The sequence goes on from CAKAOI010033792.1 coordinate 123,103, forward strand.
GCTCTTCTTTGGTGAGCTGAGCCAAATGATCTGGCTCACTAAGAAAGAGCCGGAATTCCCATCACTGATAAGAACAAACTCCGTTAAATCTCGCGATAATTTGCGATATTTCGTGTCTCGCGCGCTCGAGTCTTCTTCCTGTCGGATTGTAAAATGGCGCATTGTTGTCACCGCCGCAACGAAGATTATGAAGCTAGTTAGACGATTAAACTGAACATGCACGTCATAATGTGACACATGCATAGGGCCTAACAGAACAGAACAGAGAGGTTCATTCATTTCATGTATCGTCTTTGAGGTCGCTTTGCTTTGCTCGGGTAAACATTAGTCTGTTAGCATCAGCTAGCTAGCATCGCACTAGCTCATATTCACTGCAGAACAGCGACACTAATATCACGAAGATGGGTTATTTAAAGCTCATAGAGATCGAGAACTTCAAGTCGTATAAAGGCAGACAGATCATTGGACCTTTCCACAAGTTCACTGCGATCATCGGACCCAATGGATCTGGTATGTTGTGATTGTTACCTGTTAACTAATGCTAGCTAGCATCTGGCTAACGGTAAACAGTGCAGCGATGCTCTGCTGTCTGTCTTTAGATAGCACAACTTCTGGTTCATGCAGCCATCAGGCTCCACAACCAAGGCTGACCTCCATATGAGAACTATTAGGACTTTAAGAAGTTTAAACATGCACTATCTACCTTTAAACATGCACTATATCAGCACTATATCAGCCTTTAAACATGCACTATATCAGCCTTTAAACATGCACTATATCTGCTTTTAAACATGCACTATATCTGCTTTTAAACATGCGCTATATCTGCTTTTAAACATGCACTATCTACCTTTAAACATGCACTATATCTACCTTTTTAAACATGCACTATATCTGCCTTTAAACATGTACTATCTGCAACCATCTTGGACTCTAACCACTGGGGCACTTTACACTATACATCCTATATACCACTTTGTAGACTGCACACATGCACATATTACACGTATTTATTGTACATACTACATTTATTTATTGATGGACTGTACACACTATATTTACCCATTCACTCTGTGTCTTTTATATCTCTATTATTGTTTTTATAATTTTTGTATACCTTTACCCCTCCTGTGTTTCACTACCTGTTTGCTGATGTTGCTGCTTTGACACCTGAATTTCCCTTCTGGGGATTAATAAAGGTTCACTTCTGTTTATATTTATTTATTACATCTACTTTACCTGTTTTTATTTATTTTATTTTAACTATGTGTGTTTTACCTGTTATATGTTTTATCTGCCTCGTCTTGTCAAGTATTTGTTTTAAAGCCCTGACCAGAAGTGGCAACTGTGAAATCTTGTTGTATTTAATACAATGACAATAAAGCTTTCTATTCTATTCTAAAATGAAGATTGCACATATAATATTGGATCACTAGATGATTAAAAGTAATAGATAAACAACCCTGGTAGTGGGTTAGCTTTGTCCAGGTGTCAACAAAAAGATAGAGCCTGAGCAACACAACCTCCTCTCCATCATGTAACCTAGACAAGATTTTTTTTAGTTCACTGTTGCTTTAGTAATGTAAACATATGTTTCCCATGCCAATAAGTGTTTTCATATTAGGTGTGTATAGGTTATTACTGAAAATCTGCATGCTGTTGTTGTAGGTAAGTCCAACCTTATGGATGCCATCAGCTTCGTGTTGGCAGAGAAGACCAGCAACCTGCGTGTGAAGACTCTGAAGGATCTGATCCATGGAGCACCTGTAGGGAAGCCAGCTGCCAACAGAGCTTTTGTCAGCATGGTGTACCAGGAGGATAACGGAGAGGAACGCTCCTTCACAAGGGCAATCATTGGTATGAGCCGCCATTGACACTCATGTTGGAAATGAATGCTTCAGTTTCATTAATGCTTATATGTGTGAAATGAAAAACGCCGGTCTAATAACTTTCTTCTGTAACTTTTGCTTGAAATTAGAAGGCATGAACCGTGCATCATTAAAATAAACAGTGTATTGTTGCATCAGTGCTTCTATACGGCCATATGTCCGGGCACAGCTGCACAACCATGAGTTTAAACATTTTGAAGCATTGCCTTAAAATCCTGCCAGTACACTTTGCATATAAAATCACCTCATGTTCAATTATTCAGTTCTGAGATGTCACAATGTGCTTTGCAGAACTTTATTTTTGTCATTACATTATCAAAGCTAGTTAGGCAACACATTATATTATGTATATACTGTATATGTTTATTCTAAGATTGTCAATTGTCTTTCACTGGACAGCTTTAATGAAAGCAGCCGTCTTGTATTTGCTATGACAAGCTAATGTTTCTGATGTTTTGTCCCCTTTAATGTGCGTGTGGTGTGTGCATGCATCAGGTTCCTCATCTGAGTACCGCATCAACAACAAGGTGGTGGGCCTGCCCGAATACAGCGAAGAGCTGGAAAAACTTGGCATTCTGATCAAGGCTAGGAACTTCCTGGTCTTCCAGGTGAGACTGAAATCCTAAAAATCTTTTCCAAGATAATTTTACAATTTCATAATTCTTCTGTACTAAGCCACAGGTTTGCAATCAGACAATTGTTACAGTGATTTCAGTACGGTTAAGAATCAATTGAAGTTGCTTATTGCATTTGCATATGTAAGATGAAGATTGCATAAATAATATTGGATCACTGATGATTAAAAGTAATAGATAAACAACCCTGGTAGCGGGTTAGCTTTGTTTTCTTTTATGCCATACATGCACCTTCATTTGGTATCACAGCTTTGAATGTGTCTCGGCCAATTAGAGCAGAGACCTAAAAATATAAATGTTCTTGTGTTAAATTATGTGGTAACATGGTTTTGTCATTTGCTATTGTTAACCGTTGTTCCCTGTTTATTCTCCCTCCAGGGGGCTGTGGAGTCTATTGCCATGAAGAACCCAAAGGAGCGTACAGCTCTGTTTGAGGAAATCTCCCGTTCTGGAGAACTTGCCCAGGAGTACGACCGCAGGAAGAAGGAAATGGTGAAAGCAGAGGAGGACACACAGTTTAATTACCATCGTAAGAAGAATATTGCTGCTGAGCGAAAAGAGGCCAAGCAAGAGAAAGAGGAGGTATGCACTCAAGTTACATTTACTTCTATGTGATTGTGTCCTGCTTGGATTGGAAATGCTTCATGTAACTTTTGCCCCTTGACTCGCAGTAAGGGTCAGTTGCTAAGATATGCTTCTGATTAGTTTTGCAGTTTGATTACCCATGTTGATATGTTGTCTGTTTTATGTTGTTTGTCTGTAACTCACTGTTATTGCTGCCTAGTTTGGCCATGATACTCTTGAAAATGATATTTTAATCTCATTGTTGCTTACCTGGTTAAATAAACGGCACACTGCCTGTCCGTCTCTCTCCTCCCATCATTCCACCAGGCTGAGCGTTACCAACGTCTGAAAGACGAAGTGGCCAGGGCTAGTGTCCAGCTGCAGCTCTTCAAGTTATACCACAACGAGACTGAGATTGAGAAGCTGAACAAAGAGCTGGGCCAGCGGAACAAGGAGATCGATAAGGATCGTAAAAAGATGGACCACGTGGAGGAGGAGCTGAAGGACAAGAAGAAGGAGCTGGGCAGACTGATGAGGGAGCAGCAGACTATTGAGAAAGAAATCAAGTAAGATACAATGACATGTACTTCTCAGATGACCCACTGTATAACTAAAGCCTTTTAAAACCCAGGGCTGTTGGTTAATCACTCAACTCTGCCCACAGAGAGAAAGACTCTGAGCTGAACCAAAAGAGGCCGCAGTACATCAAGGCCAAAGAGAACACCTCACACAAGATCAAGAAGCTCGAGGCGGCGCGCAAGTCACTGCAAAATGCCCAGAAGATGTACAAGAAACGCAAGGGGGACATGGATGAGCTGGATAAAGAGATGAAGGCGGTGGAGCTGGCCAAGCAAGACTTTGAGGAGCGCATGGAGGAGGAGGCACAGAGCCAGGGCCAGGACCTCACCCTGGAGGAAAACCAGGTCTGAGGCCCCTCGATTCATAATATATTAAGAATCAGTCATTTATTATATACAGGATTTTATTTAGTAGATACAACTGAAGTACTGGTGCTAATTCTTCAAGGAGTCATTTATACTGTATTAGGATTAAAGTAAAAATATCTGACTAACATCCTAACTGACTGTATAGTGTTCAATACAACTATGTATTTTTTGCACAGGCAGTCTTGGCTTCTCAAAATTCATTTTGTGGTTTGGTTTCACATTTAAGATTATGGTATAATTTGAAAGCTAAAACATACAAATCACAGGTTTTTGTGTGAAATTCCAATTTTTGTTATGATGTTTTTAAATCAGATTGATCTTAAAATATAGATGGCTTGATATGACCCACTGTTTCTCTCTCCCCCAGGTCAAGCAGTACCATCGTCTGAAAGAGGAGGCCAGTAAACGTGCTGCCACCCTGGCACAGGAGCTGGAGAAGTTCAACCGCGACCAGAAGGCCGACCAGGACCGCCTCGACTTGGAGGAGAGGAAGAAAGTGGAGACAGAGGTAAATAAGATAATGATGGCAGCTTTGACTGTGCCAGACTAAATGGATTTTTAAATATACCATATTTTGTTCTGCTTCTCTCCAGGCCAAAATCAAACAAAAGATCCGTGAAATTGAGGAAAACCAGAAACGTATTGAGAAATTAGAGGATTACATAACCACCAGCAGGTATGTTGTTCTCATTTTTTTGTACTGTTTGACCAGTGATACTGTATATATGTTCAGCTTATTGATTTCCGAGGTTTTTTAATATTCACGCTTTTGTCCTGTTACCTCTCAGGCAGTCGCTGGATGAGCAGAAGCGCATGGAGGAGGAGCTGACGGAGGAGGTGGAGATGGCCAAGAGGAGAATCGATGAGATCAACACGGAGCTCAACCAGGTGCTTAATACACCCACACAGGGAAAGAACAGCGAATGACTTCAAATGGTGTCATCTTAGCTTACCGTCAATGATTTCAGTGTGCTGCAGTTGTTAGAGATCAGTGTCTGGATGAACTTGAGTTCATGACTGCATGACCTGTAACAGTGTTTTTAAGCAATACTTCAAGCTGCATCTTCTCCGTAACTAACCTGTGCCCTGGAAGTGAGCAGGAGAAAACAAAGATTTCTCCCTGTGAATCAATAGATGTTTCTCACTGCAGACATTTCCACAGGGAAAAGCACAAGTGTGACCAATAAAAAATGAATGACGGCTAGGTGTGCCAGTAATCCAAGCCAGCGCGCCAGCATGCACAATCCCGGAGCCTGGCACTGACACTCCTGTTGATAATGTTATTAGTTATTCCCGTGTTTGACAAGTGGAAATGTCAGCTGTGAAGAAGTCTATAATGAATCCCATTATTATTGGATTTTGCTGTAGGTAATGGAGCAACTGGGAGACGCCAGAATCGACAGGCAGGAGAACAGTCGCCAGCAGCGCAAGGCTGAGATCATGGAGAGTATCAAAAGACTCTACCCGGGCTCTGTGGTAAGTATTCAGCACAATATTATCTACTGATCTCATGCATGCAAGTCTACAGTTTTGTGCTTCTCTACTTAATTTATTTAAGCATTGAATATATTCAGATTGGTAAAACTAAGCTTTCTCTCTGCAGTATGGTCGTCTAATCGACCTGTGCCAGCCCACTCAGAAGAAGTATCAGATTGCTGTGACCAAAGTGTTGGGCAAGAACATGGACGCCATCATTGTTGACTCAGAGAAGACTGGCAGAGATTGTATTCAGTACATCAAGGAGCAGAGAGGAGAGCCCGAGACCTTCCTGCCTCTCGACTACCTTGAGGTGAATACTAGAAAGTACAGATGGTAGCTCTACATTTTGCATATGTTGCTAACGCCCTACAGCTAAAAGTGTCCGGTTGGAACTCGCGCTTGTGAATTTTGGTTCCACATTACATGCATCTATCTACACAGTGTGACTGCTGTACCTTGACGGTTCGGTATGAATACACAGATCGTTACAGCTCTAGACAAATCCCAACTGAAAATCCTTTTACCACTCTGACAGTGCTTATGAACATCCATCTAATTGGTAGCCTATTGTTCATTTCAAAGCTACTAATTGAAATATCATTAATTTGTGTGCATAGTTTACAAGCTACACTTTTACAGATGGCTATATCAGGTTATTACTTTCCTGCTTAAAATCAGACTCCAGTTTCCTACTGGAAATGGCCCTCAAAAAAAGACTTGATGGGAATTTTAAATGTGCTTTTCTCTTGTCTTATCAAAGGTGAAACCAACAGACGAGAAACTGAGAGAGCTGCGAGGAGCCAAACTGGTGATTGATGTGATTCGCTATGAGCCTCCCCACATCAAGAAAGCCCTGCAGTATGCTTGTGGCAACGCCCTGGTCTGCGAGAACGTAGAGGATGCACGAAGGATCGCTTTCGGAGGGCCGTACAGACACAAGGTATTTCACTTCATTTAGCAACACTAACTTTTACATAATATTATCAACATATATGTGTCATGAAGATGGAAGGATTGGAAAGCTAGCATGTCCACCTAATGATTTGGTAGATGAGAATTTTGTTTATTCTTGTTTCCTAACCTCCACTTGTCCCCCGTGTCCAGACGGTAGCCTTGGACGGTACTCTGTTCCAGAAGTCTGGAGTCATCTCTGGAGGAGCCAGCGATCTGAAGGCCAAGGCCAGGCGCTGGGATGAGAAGGCGGTGGACAAGCTCAAGGAGAAGAAAGAAAAACTCACTGAAGAGCTCAAGGTAACTTTGATTTATTATTATTGGCCTTCCCTGTCTGTCTGTCTGTCTGTTAGTTAGTTATGAGGATATCTTGAAAAGTGTTTTGAGTCAAAATATTTGTTGGACTGCAGTTGAAATCACCTGGATAACTTCAAAATGTGAATTTTTGAGTGTAGTTTGATGGATTGTAACTTGGTAAATTCACAACGTTTAATGTTTTTCTTTGTAGGAGCAAATGAAGGCCAAGAGGAAGGAGGCCGAGCTGCGTCAGGTGCAGTCTCAGGCCCACGGTCTGCAGATGAGACTCAAATACTCCCAGAGTGATCTGGAACAGACAAAAACCCGTCACCTCTCCCTCAACATGCAGGTACAGCCTGGTCACACCTCAGTATTTTCCTCTTCCTGTTATTGCTATAATGACTGTTGCCATAGTGACTGTTGTATTAAAACTTGCTTCATTTGTGTCATGCAGGAGAAGTCTAAGCTCGAGAGTGAATTGGCAAACTTTGGTCCTCGCATCAACGACATCAAGAGGATCATCCACTCCCGTGAGAGGGAGATCACCGACCTGCGAGACCGCATGAACCTGGTGAGACTGACACACAGTGAGGTCCATTTACAAGCCTGTCTATGAATATGTGACATTGCAGTAATGTCAATATAAATGTTTTTGTTTTCCAGGTGGAGGATGAGGTGTTTATTGAGTTCTGTAAGGAGATTGGAGTGAGGAACATCAGAGAGTTCGAGGAGGAGAAGGTGAAGAGGCAGAATGAGATCGCAAAGAAGCGGTGAGTTTAGTATTGAGTCCGTTCAAGTGTCAGTTCTTTCAACATTGTTAGTTAAGCTGTCCTGTTTCCTATGTTGTCTAACCTGAAACGCAACCTTTCTCTTCAGTCTTGAGTTCGAGACCCAGAAGACCCGTCTGGGTATCCAGGTAGACTATGAGAAGAATCAGCTGAAGGAGGACCAGGAGAAAGTCATGATGTGGGAGCAGACCGTCAAGAAGGACGAGGCTGAAATAGAGCGACTAAAGAAGGTAAAAACAGAAAGAGAAGGATGAAAACTTTACTTATAATTAGAGCTGTCAAAGTTAACACGATAACGCAAATTTGTTTTAACGCTGCTAATTTCTTTAACGCAACTTGCGACTTTTAGGTTGTAGCAGGCTCAGTTTCAAAGCTAGAGGGAAGATACTGGCATCATATGAAATTGGAAAACCTAAGGAATCCATTGGTACCAACCATGTCATAAATAAATAACACTCCAAACTTGCGCTAAATTTTGACAAGGAAAAACTGGCATGGCCATTTTCAAAGGGGTCCCTTGACCTCTGACCTCCAGATATGTGAATGAAAATGGGTTTTATGTGTACCCACGAGTCTCCCCTTTACAGACATGCCCACTCTATGATAATCACATGCAGCTTTGGGGCAAGTCATAGTCAAGTCAGCACACTGACACACTGTCTTTTTGTCATCTTTCTGCAGGAGGAGCACAGACACATGAAGATCATTGATGAGACGATGGCCCAACTGCAGGACCTGAAGAACCAGCACCTCACCAAGAAATCTGAAGTCAATGATAAGAACCACGACATGGAGGAGATCCGCAAGAAACTGGGTGGTGCCAACAAGTCAGTGGCTGCAAACACACACATAAACATTTTCGCGTCATGATATAAATATTACCTGTTGTGCTAAAAATGTTGTTTTTGTATCTTCCAGGGAGTTGACTCAGCTCCAGAAGGAGGTCACAGCCATTGAAACCAAACTGGAGCAGAAGCGCAGCGACCGTCACAACCTGCTGCAAGCCTGCAAAATGCAGGACATCAGGCTGCCTCTTCGTTCTGGAACTATGGATGATATCAGCCAGGGAGAGGTACACACTAACTCACTCATACAGGGGCTAACTTTTATACCATTAGGAGTGAAACAGAAAATGAAATCCTTTTTGTTTTGATGATCCAGGGGAGCTCCCAGACTGAGGAGTCCAGCAGCCAGAGGACGTCCAGCACTGTTCTCGCTAAAGAGGCTCTCATAGAGATCGACTACAGCAACCTGACTGAAGACCTGAAGGTAGTAAAGTTTAGATTTAGTTAAAAACGTTGATGTGAAATAAAACCATAATAGCCAGAGCATTCATTCTTTTTACCACAGAAAGCCAAGGCAGCTGTCTTTCCCGTCATCACGGAAACATGTACGCTTGTTATGACGTCGTTACGTTACGCGCGGAACGCAACAACTATCAAAACGCCTTTTCATTTGTTCTGCTCATTAAAATGAGTATATCTCAAAAACTAAAAAATGTGCCTAGTTCAAATAACTTAAGTGTTAAGAAATGTTTTGTTCATGTTTCTACATTTAAAATCTTTTGGATCAATATGTTTTGTGTGTTTATTTAGTAACATTTTATGAAAAAACATTTTGTATTTTTTTTTTATTTATGACACAATTGCAACAGTTTTGTAAATTATTCTGGTTTATTGACTCACTACCTTTTAGCTTATGTTGTACAGATTTTAGGGATATGAATAATTTGAAGATACTCTAAGAAATGACATCACAATAAGCAGAAATACCAATATAGGCACTGGTGCACCATTTTTATCGCAGAGTTTAAAGGATTCAGGAAAGAAACAGTCCAACCGGACCTCCTCCCCTCATTTTATTTAAATATGACGTCAGCTCTCTGGATTTGTGTTATTTAGTTTTCTAGGTGACTGTAATGATAATAATAATATAGCACTTTTCTCTACGCAGTTACAAAGTGCTTAACAATACACAAAAGAGGAAATGTGAAGAGACGTCTATAGTTTAAGGTGTACTTATTTAGTCCTGTTTGATGTTCTGCAGGACGCACTGTCAGAGGAAGAGATCAAGGCGGAGACGAACACACTGCAGCAGCGTCTGAACGAGCAGCAGAGTATCCTGCAGAGGATCAGTGCGCCCAACATGAAGGCCATGGAGAAGCTCGAGAGTGTCAGGGACAAGTTCCAAGAGACCAGTGACGGTGAGATGGAAAGATAATGTTAGAGGATGGGATTAAATAAGAGTAAGAGAGAAAGGAAGTGATGCAGGATACAGTACCTTTCTAGAGGTCTTACTAAGGTTATCCCTGTGTGGGATCTCACGGTTTTGTTTCTGTCTTTTCCTTCAGAGTTTGAGGCTGCTCGTAAAAGAGCCAAGAAGGCCAAGCAAGCCTTCGAGCAGATCAAGAAGGAAAGGTTTGATCGTTTCAATAACTGCTTTGAGTCAGTGGCCACCAACATTGATGAGATCTACAAGGCCCTCTCACGCAACAGCAGTGCCCAGGTATGACTCAATTTAGTTTTTACAATGACCTACAAAAATTCAATGTCCTTGTACAAAATGTGGTTTATGTTAACTAAAACACAAGTCACAGATCATGTACTGTATATTTGGCATGTTTTACAATGAGTGTGTCCCTCTTCTGTAGGCCTTCCTGGGCCCAGAAAACCCTGAGGAGCCGTACCTGGATGGCATCAACTATAACTGTGTGGCTCCAGGAAAACGGTTTCGACCCATGGACAACCTGTCTGGAGGAGAGAAGACTGTTGCTGCCCTGGCTCTGCTCTTTGCTATTCACAGGTACAGAGTCTTCATAAATGTTTGATTTATTTGCATTGCACTGTTGGAATATTGTTAACGTCTCTCCTGCTTGTCTCCAGCTACAAACCCGCCCCCTTCTTCGTCCTGGATGAGATCGACGCTGCTCTGGACAACACTAACATCGGCAAGGTCTGTCAAATTATATTTTGTTTCAGAAACTTGAGCGTTTCATCAATGTTGTTTTTTTTTATTTATATATATA
>CAKAOI010033793.1:0-38043 GCA_916701655.1 Sebastiscus albofasciatus
AAGAACACACTTAAAAAATAAGAAAATAAATAAATAAATACATAATAAAAAAGGAAGAAAAATAAATAAACACATAATAATAATAATAATAATAATAAAAAAATAAAATAAATAAATAAATATAATGAAAATACAGCAGTTATGATTCGGTTCCTTCTGCGAGATGAGACTAAAGGTTGCAAGATTATCTCAAAATCTTTTTATCTTGTCTTTAATGACAAATCGGATTTTCTCGAGGTGAAGCATGTCCATCAGTTCTGTCAGCCGTAGTTTCTGTATTTTTACGTTAATGATCTCCTTTAGTGTTGAGGTTGTTATTATTTCTGTTGTATTACTGTGATGCATTTTCCAGATGCCACTTGACAATCAAGTGAGCGCCGCCAGTACTGTGACCTTTTTAAACCCTTCTCCGCTTCTCTGTTGATGAAGCTTGCAATTCTGTAGGTGGCACTTATTTCTTTGTATGTTCATCTGTACTGTGTATGCTGCTGCTGCTGCTGCTGCTGCTGGGAGCATAACATGCATTAACCTTGTGTGCTCATTTCCTTGAATCCTTAGGAAGGCAACTTCAGGTTTTCATTTACTCAGTGTAGTTGAGTCAATGGAGGCAGTAGAGAGTGAGAGCTTTCTGAGCATGTTGGTGTTTGCTTGTGGTCAGAGGCGTAACGTTCTTGTTCACCTCTTTGGTGAATCACATCACCATGCCGTACAGCTGTTTATTAAAGGGGTACTGTACCGCCCTTTTTTTTTGTTTTAGTCCAAACTCTGCACCTGTGATTGAAAGCTTTGGGTAAACAAAGCCAGAAGCCAAAGCCTTTTTCTCTTCTGGTCTGAATGGTGTCAGTGAATTAGAGCTGCTTGGTGTTGTTCTTGATTCAGAGCTGTGACAATGAATCATCGGTTGGAACCTGCTGGTCGTGTCCTCGGCACCGTAAAAATGGACACACAGAAACTGTGGGCCGCGCTCAGCAGGCACACAATACCGCGTGCCAGTCACAGCAGCGCGGCCACCCGAGTTTCTGGGATACACAGAGCGGTCGCCACGGAAACCTCGTCCGCCTCCTATTCAACCTCTGAGGGATGTGTGATGTTGCCATCCCCATTGCCTTATCTGCCAAAAAAGGTGTTGCTATGGCCGTGAGGTCCACGTGATGTGAAGGGGACTGGTGTGGTGTGATATAATCCTCTGCTGTTGTGTGACATAGTGTTTGTTGATCCTCTGATAATCGGCGCCCAGGCTAATGAAACACCTCTAGTCCTGTTAAGATTTCCTTAATCAATATTTTTCTAATAAACATCAACGTCATGAGTCAGAGCAAAAAGAGTAAGAGTAAATATTGGACTTACATTCAACAGAGACACGACTCCAAATGAATGATGATGTTGATCTGTAACTGCTGGAGGTGTAAATAAGGAACTGTTTGCCAACAAGTCAACTTAAATGGTGGGAATAAGTCAATTTGGTGTTCACAACTTGTTTCTGCTGCCCCCAAGTGGCCAAAAAGGAGTTGAACAACCTTTTTGAAGTAGGTTTTTATCCATAGTTGGTGTATTTACCTACAGTAGATGGGGTCGGCACACCCCTAGTTTAGAGAAACAGACTGAAGCTGTTGTATCCATCTATGCTCTCTTCAAATCCACCAGGCTCCATTGACAAAAACAGTCATTTTTACCTCGCAGAACAATGGAGTTGCCTCGATCGGTTAGCTTGTCTGCGTTATAGTGTGTCTTTGGTGTTTTTTAAAGGGACAGTGTATAACGTTTAGGGGGATCTATTGGCAGAAATGGAATATAATATGGATAAGTATGTTTTTCTTTTGTGTATAATCACCTGAAAACAAGAATCGTTGTGTTTTTGTTACCTTTTAGAATGAACCATCTTTTTACGGAGTCGGCCAACATGTTTCTAAAGTTGCCCAGAACGGACGAACCACTATGTTAACTTTTCCTGCTTGGGCTGGAGTCGATAACATTACTCGCTTTGGAGTTAACCCCCGTCGCTCCACTCAGCCGCTGGGAAACAGGAAACCTCTGCTGGTCTCGAGGAGCTGCAGCATTTATTTCTGCACAAACTGCAACCTCCACTGTACATTCACTTGATATTCTCCGAGCTAAACTAACTCTTGTCTTCTGCTCCACTGCACACATTCGCCACCGCTCTCTCTCTTGCTTCACCACTCACTTCCCACATGCACACACACTCTGCACTCATACCACAACTGACTCCAGAAAGGTCTATTCGCGTTTCCACGTCGGCCATGTAGTTCTTCTACAGTGATCAGATCTTACACACTGGACCTTTTTAAAGGGGTTTGCTAGGCTTTGATAAACACAGATGTCTTGGATTGTGACTTTCAGGAAAAACACATAGTAGGTAAGAAAAACAATAGTACCTTGAGAGAAATCTTGAGTAGTAAGGTTGTGGTTTTATGCAACCTGACACGTTGTGTTTCTCAGAAAGGCAGCATCAGGCTGCATGCTGACGCTGCCGGTCTGAAACACACACTGAATGAGCAAATAGGGTTTTTGCCTGCAGGCATGTTCTGTTCTCTGATCCTGTTCTTTGGCTTTCCTCCCCCTCTGCCTCCCTCTTCTTCTTCTTCTTCATCTTCTTCTTCTCCTTCTTATCGGTGTTATCATTAGTTTCCAGAGTAAACCTGCTCCAGAGGGGCCCTCCAACAAGGTTTAGTAAACTAGCTGTGGTTTTTTTACATGCTGATGGAAACATTGCCCATCTCAGCTAGGTCAACACTGTAAATGAACACGCTGACACCCACTCGCACCGATATTTCAATTAGGTCAGGACATGCAGAGTGTTGCACAATGAACTGTTATGAACAGACCTCACAAGATGGACAGAGTTCATCAGTTCTCATTGGATTTGCATGATTACTTCATTCTAATGGTACAAAATGTTTACATGTTGGCACGGCGGGATGATTCCAGATGCTGCTGTTGCTTCAAGCCAAGGCAGGATTATTTATATTGCCGTGGCTTATTTCATACATAAAGACAGTTCAAAGTGCTCCATATAATGCATCAAAACAAATAAATAAAACATGTAAAAACACAAATTCTATGCAGCTTTGCAATTATATTTTTATTGCATAGCTTGAAACTCAACATGCCTTACATTAAATGCATAGAAAGGATTAAAAGGACAAAAAAAAACATTTTAATGAATATCATGTGACTTAAAAAGGGCCAGAACAGCTGCTAAATTGTGTTCAGATTGTTTTGTTGCTGCTGTTGCTGTTTCCAAAGTTAAGAATGAACTTTCAATGTCAACTGTTTAAACCAACATCGATAAGAACGCTTCAAAGAGCGTAGAAAAAAATGGAAATTTTAAGATTTTCTGTATCGTGACAACTGGGCTGACCTCACCTGCTGCGAAAGCTCCAAAAAAGCTAATAAATAGGCGTTGTGTTGAGATTGTTTTTCAGCCATTTGAGGAATTATCGCTTAATTAAATTTTGATCCACATCTTTCTTGCAAAGTTTTAAATCCCAGAAAAAGTTTTAAATCCCAGAAAACATATTTTTTTCGAGTAAACAATGCCAGCGCTTCTGCTTCTACTCTAGTAGTCGCATTCATTCCAATAACATTATGTTAAGTGAGTCGCAGATGAACCAGAGTTAGTGGTTGTTTGTTACATTTTGCAGTCAGGTCACAACTTTTCTTGAAACTTTTTTTTTTGGCTGCAAACTCGCTGTATAACGACGAGCGTCTGTCCTGTCGTTTTCTGGCGTGCAGGTCGTGATGCAGCTGGTGCGTCTGCTGCCCGACGGCCACAGGATGAAGAGGGAGGTGGACATGGCCCTGGACTCTGTCAGCGAGACCATGACCCCCATGCACTACCATCTGAGAGAGGTCATCATCTCCACGTACAGACAGGTACAGCACATCTCCCTGTAGTATTCATTACCTGGTGGTCACTGACAGCAATGAAGGGCATAAATAGATAAAGAAACAACAAAAAACAGGAGCGTGTGTGAGTTTGCTGTCGTACTTCTATCTTTGTGAGGACCAGTTTGAGCGTGAGTGGGACGTTTTACGACATTTTGGCCTGTCCTCATTTCGTCAAAGGGCTTTTTTTGAGGATTACGAATAAGGTTTAGGTTAAAGGTTGGGATTAGATTTAGGCCTAGAGAACGTATTATGCCATTGAGAGAAGAATTGAAATACATTCAATAGAAACTCACAGTCCCAGATGAGTATTAAGTCGTGTTGAATATTTATTCATCGCAAATAGTCGTGTCTTCAAAAGCAAATAACAATCACACATTCCTCTGAACTTCCTGGACGACGTCTGCGTCGTTAAATCAAAGCAGACGCTGCTTACTTATGAATCTGAGAGGGACACAATCAGCATGTTAAGAAGGATTTAGGCGCAGTTCCGCGTGAGCCCCCATAGATGGCGTCAAGAAACTTGTTTAGATGTTTTGTGGGATCCCAGAGACATGAATGAGAGAGAGATGAACCGCTTTGTAGGCAGGACCTGCAGAGCGAGGGAAGTGATTGTGTTGCAACATAACTTATCTGTAAAAGTAAATGGAATACCTTTGGGTCTTAATGGGAAAGAGTAAGAGTCAAAAAGGCTGGAAAAGAAATGATTACTCGTGTGTTTTTCAGGCTTGACCTCTTGACGTTTTTATTGAGTGCACAAAGCACAGGGGCTCACACACACCCCCCTCTTTGGACACATATCACGTCCTCATACTTTCACGCAGCAAAATGATTCAAACTATAAAGGGTCACTGAGACTTGGATCTTTATTGGGCTGAATCGGCTTTTTGAAAGCCAGTACGGTTTTTAGGAAATCGTAGTTTATGTTTTATGCTTTTTTTAAGATGGGAAGATTTAACAATGGGCATGTGTTGCGTTGAACCCACTCTAAGCTCCATTCCCTAAAAGTTTCTCAAAAAACATGCCACAATTTCCACTCTCTGAGCACAATTTCTATGTCAAAATGTAGACAAATTTGTCCTCTCTCTCCCAATGTTACACTCTTTGCGGCACAACTTTAGTTTTTTTTTAATAAATAGCTTGAAAGCGCCAAGAGTGTCGACCAAAAAGTCCGCAATAATTGAACCCTGATGCTCCTTGTCAGAAACGGAGATGATGGGTGTCTCTAACCTACGACAGCTCCTTTACAATAAACAATAGTTACGCATATAACATATCAGCGTCTTCATGCAAGTCTCTAGCCGCTCATAACGAAGACATTTTTTCGATATGACTTTGTAAGGAAGAATCAGAGGTAGTAGAGAAAGTGCATTGTGAAAAAAAAGGATGAAAAACAGCTGCATATCTGAAAGGTGTTTCCTGGTAATTTGGACCCTCTGTGTAATAAATGAGGCATAAAATGAACAAAAATGAGCTCGCAGTGGGGCTTTGAGGACCGATCTGGACATGGTCTCTTCTGATGCTGTGGCCTCTGCAGGACCACTGCAGCTCTGTTTTAGCCATTTGTAATGCAGACTGTAATCATTGTGCCTCTGTGCACCGTCAGCCGTTCTCAGCGCGCTGGAGGCACCCGGTCCTGTCTCCGCAGTATCAATGGGCCTCATTGTCCCGTGGACCTCGTCTTTCGCCTATATTCTCTCTCCGTCTGTCACGTTCCGATGCCAGGCTCCAGCGAAAGGTCTCGCTCTCGGCTCACTTTCAAATCAATTAGGTAATTTGTATGATAATTGCACCAGCAGTAACAAAATAACACCAAGACTGATTCAATACGAAATCATTCACAGAATACATAACACAAGATGCACATAATGACTTACCGAATCAGACAGCGCAGCCTCCTTGGGCATACTTGAGCCATCACATAAACAATTCACAACACGTCTACTGGTAGTCCTGACTATCCCCAAGAAAACGATTCTACTACATTGGAAGAAGGAACTCACCATGACACAGTGATTAAATCTTTCACACTGGAACAAAACTCCGCATTCAAGCATTAAAAAAACAACAATCTGAACAATTCAATGCAAAGTATTCAACATTTCTTAAATCTCTTTGAGTTGTCGATGAGTTAACGCCACAACAAGCTCAAATAACATCCATTTACATTTACACACATGCACAAACACAAATAGGACCATACACACTATTGCTAACACACACTCTTTAGAGGGAAACATTCAAGTGGAAACACACTCACACAGCACATCACTGAAACTGCTCAGAAGATTATTAGAGGAATATTATTACTTATTTCCTTCTCCCCTCATTCATTTTTATTTATTTATTTTCTTACTTATTCATCCGCACATGTTTTTCCTTTCAGCCGACGGTCCTTTTTGTTTGTTTCTATTATTACTGCCACCACAAATGCCTCACATACTTTTATGCCCAAACTAACTACACACAGCTGCTTCCCTCCAACGATTATTCACCACCCATCTTCCTCCGCCATGCTCATCCACAGTTAAAGTTTCTCTAAACGATATCCAGAGCATTAATATAGCATCAAACAACTATTTGCTATGTAAAGATACAGAGGAGTAATGCCTACCTGAGCAGAGAATGAAGTTACTCTCCGCTGTGTGTGTTGTAGTCAGAGTTTCTGATCGCTTTGTTGACATATTCGGGCCGGCCCCTCGTGCTTTTAGTGCATGTTAATGCATGTGAGCGCTGCACTGCGCTCATACGGCTGTTTCAGCTGTTAACGCCGTCCCGACAAACGGCGCATTTAGTTGGAGGACGCAGGCAACGCGATGCACATTCCTGTTGCCATTTCCGTGCTATTCCGTTGATCGACAGTTGGTGTCTGTAACACGCAACGGAGCGTGGCGACGTGTCAGCAGAGGCAGTGAAGAAGAAGACAGCAAACTTGGCAACATTGATGTAAACAATGCATGATTTAAACCATAAAAGAAAATCAGCTTTGCAAGTGTTTTACGAGGAGGGAAATGAACACAACGTGTTTGTTTCGACCTCGAGGATACACATGTGTTTTAGTGAGAAATGCTGGATGTGAACAGAACTTTTGTTTGTTCATAAGAAATCTCCACAGGGTGCCTTTTTTTTTTTAACTGCGGAGATCTGTGAACTAAGCAACACGGCTTAAAAAGTTATCAAATCAGATAATCAAACAGTTATTTGGAAGAGAAAATGAATCTGAAGGTGTTTGTTGTAAACATCCTTTTAGGTTTACAGACTTTCTGGTTCAGTTTTGACTACCAGGTTTGCTGTTCCCAGATTACATAATACAATGTTATCATAACCAATAGAAATGATGGCTAAAAACGACAGAAACAGGACCCAAATTTGTAATGAATCAGAATTATCTTTTAACCCCACTATAGCAGACCTCAGGTTGGCACTACGTTCCCCCTCTCAGCCTTTCCCTTCCTGCTTGAACCAGCAGGCCAGGTGATAAACAGTGCCAGATGTTGCTAGAACCCGGCCGACAGCAGCAGACGAGGGAGAAAAGGGGGGAAGAAGAGGGAAAAAAATTCACCCCCAACTCTCTCTTTCTCTCTCTCTCTTCTTGTAGCCCTCCCCCCTCCCAAAGCACCCTCCTCCCCTTTGACAGTGGTTGGAAAATGTGTCTTTGATAGAGAAAAAATATATTTACACTGGGACCCGAACCGTCCGCCAGCTCCCAGAGGGGCCTGGGAAAGGGGGGAAGGTGGTGCTTTTTTGGGGAGGAGGGGGGGGTTCTTCTTGAAGGGCCTGTAAATCCCTGCTGCCAACCAGGCGTGACCTCGCGTTGCAGATGCGTCCTCCAACATCAAGGCCGACGCAGTAGAGAGGCTACTTCCTCTCCTCCGCTACCACCTCCTCCTCCTCCTCCTCCTCCTCCTCTTGTCTCCTGCACAGGAATCAACTGCAGGGGCCTTTCTTTCCATCGTCAAGCCAGTTTGAGATTGAAAAATAGCCTCGAGCAATCTGTGCACACTGGCGTTTACTTTCATATTGGTCCCTTTCCTTTGTGGAGCTTTGTGTGTTTACAGGTGTCTATCAGACACAGGCTTTATTGGATGATTAGAAATGATTTGAAGGGTAGCAGGGGATCTGATATTTTCTTAGCGGATACACCAACATCTTCACAGTCTTTCAATTTCCATCTCTCACCCCCTCTGATTGTTTGTTTTCCCCACATTTCCCCTTTTATCATCTGTCTAAATCGTAATTTATTATCAAGCGATTCCATTTCCTCAACCAATTATATTCCCTCAGCTCTATCATACCTAGTGTTACCTTTCAGACCACCAGGCTGGCGCTGGCGCTGGCTTCCACCCACGCGGTCAAAGATTTTTAAAAGCAAGAGAGCAGAGTTGCAGAAAATGGAAATTGCCACTTCTGACAATCTCAGAAACCCAACTCCTAACCATTTATGTTGGGGCGAGTCATTTTTCTCTATCACTTGAATGCTTTTTTTTCACCCAGGTGGTGAGAAATCTGAAACGCACGGAGCACAAGAGTGAATGAGCAGCAAATCATGCTGCGAGTGTGTGTCCAAAGAAAGGCCCTCATGGTTTGGACGGGGCAGTGGAAAAATATTTTCAGAAAGGGGAGAATGCTGTGAGCAGGTTTTTCTTGAGGAAAGGTAGCGGACGTCTTTGGGAAAGAAGAAGGGGGGGAGGAACTGGAGGAGGTTTGAGGGGACCGCCTCAGCACTGACAGCCAAATTAATTATACTAACGAAGAAGAGCAAAGGATTAGAAAGAGAGCATGAGAACGAGGGAGAAAAGCGTAGTTAAGGTTAACAAATCCCATTGTCCACATTCTGCCACTTTGCACTTTAATCTCAGCTATCTTTGAATATTCCTTTGGCTCTTTTGTTTTAATACTTTTCTTCTCAATTAGGATGACCACTTGACATAAGTGGGCCAATTACAAGATGGAGTTGGTAACGGCCAAGGGAAATATTGGCAGGAAAATGAGCCCACCTGAACTAGAGACAGGTTCTTCTTCTAGCCTGAAGTGCGCGTTGATTCCCAGCTCCTGAAAAGAGGCTCTTATTTAGACCCGGCACAGGGTGGGAGGGAGTGAAGTGGGAGAGCCAGAGGTTGTTGTTTTTATTCATAATTTCCAACCTCTCACATGCCAACGGCAATAGCAGTATTTGCTGCGGCTGTCTACGAAAATGAGTTATTTTGACTGAATCCCATCTGAGCAGGTGCAACCAGATGAGCTATTTGGACGTGGAGAACATCGTCTCTCTGTGCTCTATTAGTCCAGAGAGTTGGGATGCAGTTGTATGTGTGTGTGTGTGTGGCAGTGCCCGTAGAGGTAAATAAAGCATCTCTAGGGACTTTCCAGAGGGGTTTGGTGAGTCGGGGGGGTTATATGCAGCTGCTACGAGTCAGTTGCTATTCAGGAGCTCATTTATTTTAAGGGAGTTTCCACAGCTGTAAATGGTCTTCTAATGCATCTAGTGAGAGTTTTATGTGCCCACTGATGTCTAACATGACATGACGCATTAGAGGGCTGCTGAATTCACTTGTAAGGTTGATCCTAAACTCATAAATTTCTGTCACTCATGATTTATGTGCCTTGTTTTGAAACTGTAAAGAGTAGGTTTAGTTGTACATGTGCAGCAGGTACCATAGACACCAAGATCCTTGTGACTTTGACTTTCTGAGTTGACTGAATGAATATTAAAGAGGACCTATTATGGTCATTTTTTTTAGGTTCATAGTTGTATTTTGGGTTTCTACTAGAACATTTTCACTTGCTTTATGGTCAAAAAACGCTTTATTTATCTCATAGTGTCTCTGTTGCAGCACCTCTTTTCACACTTTTGTCTGAAACGCTCTGTTAGAGCTCCGCCCCCCTCCCGAAAAGCACACTCTGCTCTGATTGGTCAGCCGGCCCACTCTGTTGTGATTGGTGAAACGAACCAAACTCTTCCGACTCCGTTCCTGCTCTGCTCTAACCATAGACTGTAAGAAATATAGACGTAGTCTCTGTGACTTCACCCGTAGGTTTCTGAAGGGCCGTTGTGAAGCTCAAAGTGGGTGGCGCCGTCCGTCGCCATCTTGGCACCGACCACACAGCCTAACTTGCGGCTAATCCAAAAATGGGCAAAGAGGTGGATCGTTGGCAGAGCAGACAGCTAGCAGCTAGAGACCTGGTACGGCACCCACCTGTCACTCAAAGCGGCCACAACCTCAATAATGCCTAACTTTGTATAAATTAAACGGGTGAGTTATATAAAAATGGGCATTTTAACTTGGGGGTCTGTGGGGATTGACTCACTTTTGGAGCCAATCTCAAGTTTCTGGCACTTCAGCGTTGGCTTCATTTCTCAGCACCGGAGGTTGCCACTCGGCTTGGCTCTAACTAGCTCTGTTTGAGGGCATGCCAAACTAGTCGCTAGGCAGGTATTGTGCAAATGTATTACTTGGTGACATCACCACGTTACAGAAGAAAAGGCGGGTCTTCAAGCAAAGCGTGTCAGGCAGTTCAGGAGCAGTGTTTCTTTTTTTTTACATGCAAAAAAAACTATATAACACACTAAAGGAATGGGGAAAAAGCACAAAAGCATAATAGGTCCTCTTTAGATAATCTGTTTCTAAGTTTCCTGCTCTGTCAGCGGGTCGATCGCACTCCCTTTTAAATCACGAGTCAGGGGTATTTTTGGGCATGTATCCAGTGGAAGGCGGAAGAGTGGAAGAGTGTAGGCCAGTTTTTGTTCGACCCAGGCGATTTCACTGATTAGCGCACCTTCAACCAGAGACGAGGATCCAATCAATGACATCACCTGGTCCGGTGCACTGCGTCATCGGAAACAATTACACTCAAATTAACTCGATTTTCACGGCAACCGATTTAACCCCCGGCAATTGTAATCATTTTCAGACTGCTTATTATTCCAACTTTTGCCATCAGCGCGACCCTGTTCAAAGTTTTGCTCAGTCGCTGTAGAGCATAGCTCCACTTCACCGTGTTGCTGCACTGTCATTTACAAAGCATGCTCTCCAGCAGCTGACGTGGTGTGATTTAAGATGTTATTTTCAACAGAATAACACTCGACAATCAGAACTTGTGAACTGCCTACATTCGGTGACTGACTTTCCATTTTGGTGATTTAGTCGTAACCCGAAACCTCAATATCAGCCATGAGTACAACATGTTAAAAAACAAAGTAAAATAAACACTCAGCTTCCAGGTTAATTGGTTCACCTCCCTATGCAGTTAAAAGAACACAATTACCATCAATTTGAATCAACACTGTAAAACAAAACTGAACATTCATGAAGATATAAAACATCTGATTATAAAAGTTTTGTTTTATTTGAGTAATTTGAAACTGCATTGTGTGATTTTCAGTTTCCCAGTCTCACATCCAGCATAAAGCAACATCCCACTGGGTTTCTTTCTTTCTTTCTTTCTTTCTTTCTCACCCACCACCTGTTGTATTATGTACAAAATTAATTATCCTTTTAGTCCTGATTGGGTCCCCAAATCCCTGAGAAAAATATGTGTCTCTTTGTACAGATGCTTTATTGTTGTCACCATCCGCCTGTTTACGTCAGCTGCCATTTCCGACTGGGCAGGTAATGTTATTTGTAGTGTTGTGTGGAGCTGTGTGATACCTGGGAGCAGCTGCCTGTGGTTTTATATGAACCAGCAGTGTTTATGTTTTTGTCAGTGCGGCTAATAAGAACAATGAGCTCAAAGCGGTTGCAAAATACTGTAGCTTCAGGGAGTAATTTGATTAAAGGGAGTCAAAAACATCGCCTACTGCAGCAACCTTAACGAGCGTGAATTAAGTAGCCACTTTTTTTTAGCATACTTTGTAAACATGTTCAGCCTATTCATAGCAAGACTGTGTACTTTTTGTACGTTTACTCTATATATTGTTGTATAACCACAGACTGTAAGTGGACGTAGTCACCGTAACGTCACCCATTGGTTTGTGCACTGCAGTTTTGAAGCCTCGAGTTCGGCGTTTTCACCGTCGCCATCTTGGTTTTTTTTGCAACCAGAAGTGACACGAGAAGGTGAAGCTAAGTACAACCGAACGATGAATAAGATATTATTAGGCTACCAAAATGTTACAATTAACTTTCATGAACTGAAAACACACTGTGAAATGGTTAAAGATCTAAGATGAAAACACGGACAACTCCCAGACCCGACAATGCCGTGGTAGCGATCTGTCAATCACAAGTTAGCCACGCTCTAAAAAGCATCCTCTGCTTTATGGTCTATTTGACTCTAAATGGCACCATAATTTACTAAATGAACATCATGCTGTATTGAAGAAGACTTGAAACTAGCGACTGAGACCCTAAACTTGTGTTTACAATGTTTACTGAGGTAATAAATCAAGTGCCCACTGTGTATAACGGACATTACTGAATCAGTTGGCAGACTTGTTGACTTCTCTACCTGTGTTACTGTAACACCAGGTTTTATCACTTACCATTCTCTCCCGGTTTCAGCTGTTCAGCAACAGTTACGTAATCTTGCTTTATTGTAAAACTATGGGACTTTTGCTGAACACAAATGACAGCTATGGTATAATACTGAATGCTAAACTACTGTTTGGCATTCAGCTAAAATGCTAAACAGCGGAGACAAGTTGTGAAGGCAGCGAACTGATGCCACCATCAGCTACTTGTCATACCTGACAGGCTGTAGCAGCAAAACATCTCTGAGTGTATCAAACTGGTTTGTCAAACCAAACAGAAAGGGCATAAAAAAAACACAGCATAGAGGGTGTTAGACATATTTTAACTGTTGTACATATTGTACTATTTTTATTATTCTAGGATGCCTAACAATCAGGCAAAGGGATTGCCGTTGAAAACTAGCCTTTCAGCTAACTTGGGTACATTTACATTCGTTTGAATGTCGATTAATGTACATTGTCCCTTTTTAAAAGAAAAATTAAATTATACTTAAGTAAAAGTAGCAATATCTCAATGTAAAAATACTCCATTACAAGGAAAAGTACTGCATTCATAGCTTTATTTAAGTAGAAGTACGTTGGTATTATTAATAAAATATGCTTCAAAAGTACTCATTCATGCTCAATTGGTCCGGTCAGTGTTATACTAACAGTATTTTATTTTTTTCATTATCATTGATGCATTATATGTCATATCTTAATCTGCAATAAATTACAGAATACATCAAAAATCCCTTACTGTATAGTTTCTCCTAATTAGTGTATAATGCATCATTATGTTGTTCATTCATTAGACCTAACAGGCTAATGTTTTATTCCCGATGCTTCAGCCACCGCCAAAGGGCTCTGCACTCATCGCAACGTTGTGTGTTTATTTCACACTTTCTCCTGCGAGCTCTCGTGCTCTGCCTCGCTCTCTGCATGCTGACCTCATTTTTCCTCCTAGCATATCTCCTTTTACCCTGAATAACTGAACTGCCCTGGCCTGCCCTTTGGCCTGACCTCCCCTCGTGACCCCCACCCCCCCTTCTTAACCACTGGCCCCAAGACGGCGCTTCAGACCTCGCTGAGCACCGCACAGAAGGGTTGCCATTTCCTGCCCCCACACACTAAACCTGTCATTCCCCAAGCCCCACAGACCAGGAATAACTACCTTTCAAAACCATGCATGAGTGTTTAAACATGCCCCCAGTAGCTGTGGTCATGGTATCCGACAGATCCTGTTAAGCCCCAAATCATTTCACCAGGAAAAGGTCCACAGTTTTTTGTCTAAGCTTTCACACTAGCTAGCTACTGGCACTGAACAAATATCTACCGGAATACAATCCCAGTGGTGAAGTCATTTAAATGCCAACCATGTGGCATATGCAAGGAGTCGTGACTGGGTTGAGTTGCACTTTCACAACGCCCCAGCCAGGGAAGCCGCGTTTCGTACGTGAGGACAGTTGAGCAACAGATGAATCCCGCGTTAACGACACCATAACTGCTCCCAAAGTGCCAACAACTCACACTGTCGGCGAGGAACATTCAGACCTCCCTTGTCTAAAGGTTTTTTTTTCACTCCCACAGAAACACCTCACAATACGACACAATGTTCTTTCTTATAATGATATGATTTTATACGTGTTGGCATTTAAAAACGGGTGAATATAAAATAGGTTCGTGGCATTCACACATTCCATAGGTTGACAGGTGCTCAGATGGTGAAAGCCATGTGTTGCTATTTTAATGACTCACCGGCATATTCACAGATCAGGCTGAAGACGTAATCTCGCATCTCTTCGCCACTGCTTTTCTCTTAGCCATTCCTGTGTTGTCTGAGTCAAGTGACTTTGAGTCCTAGAAAAAGTGCTGTTCAAATTCCAATTATTGTTATTTTTTCTTTTAGTCATGCCCGCAGCTCTGTGAGGATATAATGACCATTAAACAACATAAAACAAAATCTTGGGATAATGAAAACTAGAGAGACAACTTTGCTATTTTACGATCCATATGACTAAGAGGACAAAGTCTCGTTCAAGAGCTTTGATTCGCCGCCCACATGTCTGATTTGTTTCAGTGATTCAAATACATCTAGTGTGTTGTTGTCATTACTGCTTCTGTGGTTGGAAAAAAACAGTCTTCCTTGCCAATTAGAACTTTTTAGGGGGTGATTAAGAATGGGTACGTCATCTTTTCTGCCAGAGCAGGAAAAATGGCGATAGAAAAAACAACACAAAGATGGCGACAAACGTAGATGGGTAGCCCACTTGCAGAAAACACTCAAATTGGCACATGTCTTTGATCGACATGAAAAATGTGAAATTAACTGCTTCAAGCAACTGTTACTGCAGCTTCTGTGTCGAGTGCAAATGGTGGAAAGGATGGATGTGTCTCTATTGATTGGTGGGGCGAACTGAAAATGGCGAACGCAAACACGAAGTCGGACTGAATAATTGGCAATTCTGTCTGATTACCAGGCTGGTGCCAGAAGGAAAGCCCATGTTGTTTGTTAAATTGGCTATAATGAATACTTTTACATAAACAATGCATCACAGAACTACATTTAATTGGCGATTCCTTCATTTCGTTCAGCCGTGACAAGCGAACTGCCCCTTGAGCGACTCTTTTGGTTCTCCCTAGATATATAGTTTAGAGAATATTATAGATCCATGATGAAACGGACTCAAATAAAAAGTCGCAATTACAAATCCGTCTGCTACTTCAGCACCACGGACAGCACCACGGATATATCAATACACAGCACAGTTAGGCTATCGATATTTCACAGCCATGGTTGGCGCCATAGATTCTAACTTGCACAATCCTCAGTCAGATAAAAGGATCAATGAGTCAGGAGGACTACACTAACATATTCAACTCGACGACCCCTCTGACCCTGCACTCTCTCTCTCTCTGCTACTAGGTGATGGAGAGGGCGGATGGCAGGTTAACAAGGGGCATGTTGTTCGATCATTTTGCTAACAAGGGGGATGGCATCCTCCGTCAAATCGCTTACTGACTACATTTATGTGAAAGGTGTCAGTCATAGTGATTTATTCTGGCCTGTGGTGTTGCTGCTGGCAGCTTTCTCGAGAACCGTTCATGCGACGTCCCACTCGACACTGCACTACCTTGGTTCATGAGCAATAGGTTACGCCTGCCATGACATGGTTGCATCACACGCCCAAGTCGCGGCTACTCGCGGTCAGAAACACTGGTGAAATACACTCCAAATAGGCGTATTAGTCACTTGCTTTGACATTACCACTGCTGTCAGTGTGCGGTCTGACACCGGGGGAATGCCATCTTACTCACAGGGGAAAAACACACACAGGTCGCAGCTTACTTACGGTCTCACCGGTGAAATATACTCTGGTTCGACTTCTGCTTCCAGTTGGCAATCCGCTGGTGTTGACTCCTGGAAAGTCCGGTTGTAAAGTGAACGGCAGTCGCGGCAATTCGGAACGATTGCTTGGCTTCCGGTAGGCTTCCGGTATTGCTGCTTGCATTCATTGTCGGGAGCCCTGAAGCCCCTCGCCTGCTGCTGCTGCACAGAGCGCTCTGTGCTTGTTTATTTAAAGTTTATTAATATTGAACGTGTCACTCGTCCAAATTGCACCAAATTCGGCAGTGCACATCGTTGGGTCCCCAGCAATACACCAGCCAAGTGTGAAGTCGATAGGCTGAATGGTTCTCAAGATATGCGAATACAACACAAAGGGACAGACAGATCGAGACTCCTTGCTTTATAGTTAGATGATCACCTAACGTGCAAATAGTGTTCACATGCTAATATTTAGCATGCCATGTTTCGCATGGTAACATGTTAATGTGTTGCAGGCGCTAGGTGGAATCAGTAAAAATCTTTAGGGTCTCATCTACTGGGATCCACAAACCAAATTTCATGGCAATACATCCATAGTAATTTCAGAAATTTCCCCCCGAACCAAAGTGTTTGACCGCGCTGTAGTGTGGCAAACACAAAATACAGTCTTCACAGCAGCTTTGTGACTCTCACAAGAAAACAAGTTAACCATCAATACATTTGCTTTCTATTAAACCCCCCAGCATCAATACAAAATGCCATTGTGACCAAGAGTACAAATTTGATTAGAAAGAACTCCAGTGGGTTCTGAAATTTAGAATATCTGATTAGTTTTAGCTTGCAGAAATACTGTTTTAATGCCCCCCCAACCCACTATTGGGTTTGCATGCACAAGATATTTTGATACCTCAGTAAATGATTGATTCACAGTGGGAGGCTCCAAGTACTCTGTTGCCAGGCATGTGCATGTACAGAATGTACCATAATGCGTGTGGTTATTGTGGGCAGATATTCCAGTCTCTGTGTAGGCTAAGTTGATGAGCCCTGTCTCCTCCTGTGGCTTTTGTAATCTCCGCTCACCAGACACGTGATGTATTCCTGCTTGAGAAATTGGCCTTTATAGTCAAACGTCTATTGACCTTTGATTATACAGCACATTCCTTCTTCAGTTCCCCCAAATTTTTGGTTATTTGTGAGGCTTATTTTTGTGTTGTACACTATTTGTTCTTTACTAGAGCTGTTACATATGAAAGGAAGGTTAAATCTATATTCTGATATCGATCAAAATCCACAAGGCTTTGCTTGTGATGTCATGAGAAAGTATCCGAACTTTTTTAAGTCTTAACCAAGTTACATTTTCACATTCATTTTCAAGCCCTTGGCTCGATGGACAGATGGCAGATCTGAATAGTATGCGGATTGACACGGCTTGCCCTTAAAATCCACCTCAACCTCGACTTTGTGATTTAATCAGCGTAGTGTGGCTGAGCGACTGGAAAAAGACAGACAGAGGATTGGAATCTGTAGAAACCATTAACATAAAGGCATCTCCGTCCCCTCCTCTCACTGGCTGCTACATAACTTCTCTGCTCCCTTTTAAAAAAAAAAGGTTTTGGGCACCATCTTCATCCATAAAGATCAGCTCTACAGCTTGAAGCCAGATGATATATATATAACTTGGCTTGCTCTGCTACTGGCCAACCTTGCAGGCGGCAGACTGGATGGGTGGATGGTCTTCTAATGGCATGCATGTAAAAAAAAAAAAAAAAAAGAAAAAACTTACATATGCTGGTTAGGTTCATGCAACCTGGAGGAATATATAAGAAATATGTTCTCACTCTCACTTTCACACATTTCAGCACCTGAGGGATGAACACACTAGGATGTCAAAGGTCTTAACACGAATAACAGTATATATAATAATAATATATCTCATCTTTCGAATCAAAGTTGGACAGCTTCATATCGACTTTAACAGAAAACTGAGATAGAACATGCAGTTTTATAGAAGTAGACAAACTAAAAAAAAGAACGTTATGATTTAATAATTCATAATAAACACCAGGAGATAACAGCTCCATCGAAATGATTTGAATTACCTGCTGTAAAAGAAATGTAGAAAATGAGTCAACTTGAAATTGCATTGAAGATGAGAGCATTTGAAATATATCTATTTTACCCTTTCAGCAGCTGTGTGTAGGTGGCGGCGCCAAGGTCTCTTTTGATGAGTTTGAAGACTGGATGTTTTATAGACTAGATTCATTTTGTGGCAGGAGCTGATCTTACATGCTTGCTAATTTGAAAAGTCTTGTCTCCGAGATTGACAGCGTTGTGTTAAGAACATAGATCAGACTAACTCAGATCAGAGTTAACTTCAATGCATCAGTTTTGGACAGATTTGTGCAGAGGTCTTCATGATACTACCCTTTTGTGAACTCCGGATTGATTCTATTTAGGAATTTAGCCAACCGTCGTCTTCTGTGTTTTTCTACAGAGCGTGATGCGATTGTCAGTTGTCCACTAGTTAATCGATCGCGGATGGCATTGCTCTCTTGGTCGGAAAACTAAATAAGAATAATAAGTGCTAAAATGGATCACCAAATATACTTTGTCGGCTGTTTTTGTTTCATTTTTTTGGGGCATTTATTTCGTTACGAGCTGTTTTCTGGGTTTTGTGTCGTCTGTTATTTACATTGCTAACAGTTTTTTAAAAAAATGGTGGTTGCCAGTGCTGCATTGACTCATGTGTTTGACCAGTCGCCGTACACTTGCGTCACTCACATCACTCACGGTTCCTCTTGTGTTGGTAAAGTACCCACTCTGAAATAGGAGCTAAAAAAGCACCTGAAAATGGTGTTCTAAGAACTACGATTGTTCCTAGTTGCGGTGCGAACATCATAAAAAGGGGGGTTCCTAGAACTAAGTTATTGGATCTATGAAAAAATTCCTGCGGCCCGAAAACACCAAATGAGTTTTGGTGAGTAACAGCGGTTGTAAACAGAACTTCTGTTTGTTTTCAAGAAAACTTCCACAGGGCACCATTAAGATCCAATAACGGTTAAACATGCAACATAACATGCCAATTATAGCCTTTCTTAACACGGTGACATAAAAATGAATGTTACTATTTGCAACTTTTGAATATTCAGCTCAAATCACAGTTTAGCTTCAGTGCATTTGAGTCTAAGTAAAGCTCAAATTAATTCATTTTATAGTCAAGTTTGACAGTATAGAGCTCAGCCTGACGAGCAGAGTCGGAGAAGTCCTAAGATGGAAATTGTACAGGAGGTCATTAACCTTTTTGAGTCATGTACCGATGTGGTGGCGTCAGAGGGAAAGCCAATTAGTGAAGATGAGTCAGTTGTGAAATCTATTTTATGTGTGCATGCGCCTTTGTGTCCATGTAAGACGAAGATCCACAGAGAGGAACAAATGGTAACTTTACTGTTTAATTTGAATATCTTATATATGATATACTGTAACCTTTGGCAACAAAAAGTCATCCTGGATGGAAAGTAGTTCCAGAAATTGCAGTTTGGCCCTGTTTTGTAGTGAACCTACCTGAAAATCAGCATGTAAACTTGACTTTGAGTTGTCTGTACATTGAGTGGAGGAGCCATGTGTAGGCTGCCTGTCCACTGTAGACAGGTCGGGGTTTGGTTTAGGATTTGTGTGGGAGGTGTTCTTGTAGAAGCTGATGAATGGCTGCTTGTGCAAACCTGGGTGGGAAGGGCCAATATGGATTGGCCTTTTTACCTCGGCAACCCCATCGGCTGGTAATTGGCACCATATGTCAAGCAGACGGCCCTCTCTATAATGTGCTCTTCTCAGTTCGGTTCTCACCCACATGAGCCCACGGTCGACCTTCAACACTTGTCTGCCACCATTCAGGGATTAAACTGCGGCGCTCCCTCCAAAAGGTGTACTTTTCTTTATGGATGAGATCATTTCAGTATGGTAGATTTAAATGACTAGAAGAAAAAATGAATTATTTTTATTTTATGTCCTCATACACCCAAAGTTGCCCTGCTACAATATAACCCCTGAACCCCTCTTTTGGCAAACACAGCTCAGAAATTTTCCCATATTGGCGAGTGGAGAGCAACAAGTGGAGAAAAAAATAAAATAAAGTGCCGTTAAACAATGTTAAAATACAAATTTTTGTTTTTTGACATGGCAGTAGTCTGTATTTGTAATCCAGAAAAAGAAGTCCCAGATTTGAGGAAAGACAACAAATTATCACTCTTAACACTTAACACTATTTGGCGTTTTGTTTTTCTTCCTTCATGTACTGAATGCCTTCACGAACTGGGGGCATGACGAATAAACAACATGAAAATGCGAAATACTCGCCTGTGAATGTTATATGTCTAGGGCTTTTATTGTGAAAGGTAAGAACGGAAGGAGTGGATCTGGTATGCGCTCCTCTCCACTCCAAGCCTCCGTGTTGTTGTTTGTTAAATATAAGCGCAACTCAACCCAATCTGCACAACGTGATTGGTCGATGCCTTAATTTGCGGTACGAAAGCTCAGAAAAATCGGCCTCGTTCCGAAAAAAAAGTGTTGTTTTTTTTGCCGCGTAATATTTGCATTCTACGTAAAAGAACTCACGACAAAAACAGTTAAAAAAATGCGAATTAATCGTATGAAAAAAAACGCTGCCGGTGTGTAAAGGCCTTAATTCACCTGATTTAACGACCAATCGGAGAGCTCTCTTTTAGTGACTGCCTCCGCTGCTGATTCAACATGCTCAGCTGGCTGAAGGGCTGCCAGTACGAGTGGATTAGTGCAAACGGTGCCCGACACACCACAAAAACTACGGGCAACGGGCCGACACCAACACGAGTCCAACAGAAGACGATGGCCGAGCGTTCTGGGCCGTAAACCGCGCACGATATAACAGCTGATTTCTTCCAGACAAATTATGAGGGGGAAAAAAGAGCTGGCATACCCAATAATTGCCTTTCTAACCATCTACGTTTTTGTCGCTGCCTTTTTAGTGTAAGAGGCGAACTGACAATCTGGCCTATGAGATGTCAATGCTGTCAATGCCTGATGCACACATGGAAAAGAGATTCACAGCCAGATATGGACATAAATCTTTAGTGCCCACAAACACCCTCGTGAGCAAAATGTCAGGCATGTCAGTCAATCGTAAATAGCTTGTGCTATTGATTTATCTAATGACTGTCAGTCTGTCTGTGACTGTAAATATGACTCCTTCTATGAATGCTGATGCACTTGTCATTGTTGCCTGGCCTTTGTGTGTGTGCTGTTATGACAACAGAATGACCTGTTAACCCTTTTATATCAAGGACTTGTGATTCCTCAACATGTGGAAACTCTTTTAAGCCAAACCTTATGACCCTCCGCATCCCTGTTTACACAAGACACGGGCACGGGTCAGGCGGTATGTCTCATAAGTGGGTGGTGTTTATCTTTAATACACCTAGACCTGCAGGCTGCAGGCTGTGACGCTTATCCGGAGATTATTTGTGAACTTTTGTCTGAACTCGGTCCGACGTGTTTGAATTAAACGGTTTGAGACCGAAACACTGGATAAAGCAAATGAAAATCAATTTAGTTTCATTGAAAGAGATCGTTACATTGAGCTAAAGCTTTTAGCGCCTGGAGCAGTTTTGCCTTCAAAAAGGATAAAGATAACAAGGGAGAAAGAATAAAGCTTAAACCCAATGTAGTTCACATCAGCCCTTCTCTCGCTACTTAAAAACAAGAAAAAAAATAGTTTTGCAGTACATGTGTTAAGACAAAGTCAGTAACAAATAAAAGAGATTATTAAATATGCATTTGAAGTCAATAAATGCAGGCATTTAAACTAATAGCTTGACATTTAGGCAATACACTTATTCGCTTTCTGGATGAGAGTTAGGGAAACAGCTAGCCTGGCTCTGTCCAATGGTAACAAAATCCTCCTCATTTCACTACAAACACCTAAAAAAGGTGACTGCTGCTGGAGGGAGATCACCAGGAGCCTGAAAGTTTACTTAAGCCACTGTAGCCTATGTCATTTTCAGTAAATATCGCAGTATAAAATCTGTGTTTTCTGTTTAAAAAAACACAAACATCGGAAGAGAACAAGTAGCCTACTACTCAGCCATCTTTTAAGTGGTTACGTCTCTAGTCTGATCTTGACCGCACAGCTGATGGTACGTGGTTTGCGTACATGGCGTAACAGAAGTGCATATTTAACGGTGTCTTGACAGAGAGCGTCCGATGTTATGAGTCTGTAAGTAAATAAAAATACCACAAATCTATCTTCTTATATTGTTGGTTTCTTATTCTGTCAATATAATATATTATTCATCATTACAATAAATCATTAGTTCTACATTATTATAAAAAATACAGATGCATTTCTCGCAAACCGCGCCCGTGCATTCATCATCAGAACCTCAGCGGCTGGCTCAATTGTTGCTTTCACCTTTGATAGCGAACGAGGAATGACCAGTCGCCTCCTTTTATTCTGAAAGGCCAGGCGAGATAAGAGGATGCTGTAGCTCACACTTTTTCTCCTCTTTTCTTTTTTCGCCAACTCAGTAGAAAGTTTTTCTCCTTTTATCTTTACACGACCTTCATCTCAATGTAGCAAATAATAACTTCTTTTCGAAACTTTTTTTTAGCTTGTCAAAAGTGGATGATGCTTATCAGCGCTGTATAGAATTTAAAAAAAAAAAAATGTAATGCCTGCAAATCCAAAGTTTTCAAGGCGAGCCTCTTGTACATGGAATGAAAGAAATGTACTCAGAATCTTCACCACATTTCTTTCTGAAGAAATTCCTGAGAGTGCACAAGAGGCCGCTCCGCCACATATGGCTTGCTCTATGCAGACACACACAGATGGCAGCCACGGAATCAAAGTTCTGCAGATTGCGGAGGTGTGAATTATGTAATCTTTTCAAACTGATCTGAGCAAGCGTGTGTGTGTGTTATGAGCTTGGTATGTGCTCAGATAGCTGCCAGGCTTTTTGGCACTGTTGGATTTTGAGTCTAAGAGATGAAATGCTGAAAAGCCCCCTGGGGTAGCAGGGCGCACAGGGTGATCGGGTTCACCGGCGTTCACCTGCTCTGCCACTCAATGTTAACTGAGAAAGATTAAAAAAATAAAAGTTCTTTCTTCCTCTGTGTCCTGGGAGAGTTGATAAGACAGCACATCCATTGTTTGCATAGGTGTAGTTTCTCCTCCGCTCTGCTGCAGATGCTCGGAAAACTGGGAATCCAACCACGGCTGTTTGGGAACGGACAGGAAACCCCACTCATTCCCCCCTCTCTCTCTGTTGCGTCATTCGGCTCTGGAATGATCGTATTATAGCGCACTGTGCACATTTCAAATTACCCTGAGCGCTGAGCCCACCTACTTGGTAAACCTCTCTGTGCAGCAAGCCCCCACAGTGTATTTAATATACTTCCCCTGCAAACTGTGAGCAGATAACCTGCGTTATCTATCAAAAAACAAAGTTAGTGAGGCAGTTAAGAGGCTCATTACGACGCAGACGACAATCTCCTGCTGCGAAAAAGCGTCTGAAGCACTGCTGACAGTTCATAGAGCCACGCTACGCCTCGTCCCCGCTCGTTACTTTCTCTTAACCCCTATTGACATGTTATCCAATCCTGCACACACCTCCCACTCCGCCACACAGCTGGATGGCAGGCCTTTTTCACTTGATTCCTGGAAATGTTCAACGCTCTAAGCAATCAGAAAAAAAAAGAAAAGAAGCAGGGAAAACATCTTGACACCGACTCGCCACGCTGATGAAAGCCCGTCTGCGTTTACCTCGGTGCTGTAATTGAAGAGCAACCCCAATTACCGGCCTTACTCTTTATGAGAAGTGCCCGTGTGGTAATGCTGTTACGGAACTGCTTCGCCGGTTAGTTCAAGCTATTTAAATTTTAATTTATGTATCTAATTTTGATGTGGACTGACTTTGTGTCCAAGATCGGATTGCGAAGGCTTTATCCTCTCCCTCATGTAGACAGTAGTGAGTCAGTCCTGTGTGAGTACTATTATTGTTCGACAGGTTTGCACCTCTTAATAAATGTCTCTGGTTGTGGAGTTTATAATCACTGTGGTGTATCGGTTAGAATACATGAGAAGATGCTTCAAAGGTTTCTTGTTCTTTACTAGAAGGCTGTGTAGGTTTACACTTGAATGAGTGTACAGTAGTGTGGTTTCTAGAAGAACAGAAATGAACAGAAATAACAGTATAACTACAACATAACACAACATACAAATGGAATTAGCAACTGCTTTTCATCTATGGTAAGGTGTGGAACTGTAATACTCAGACAACTTATATCAAATTACACACAGTAAAACACTTATTAATCCCTATTTTACAATGAAGGCACAAAATAAAGCATACTTACATCTTAATTGACGCACATAATATCTTATACAGCCAGCAAGACAACCTTCATCCCAAACATATGCATTGAACTCACTGCAGTGAACTAGTAGACCAGACTTCAAAGCCTAACGAGCCAATATACCCCTTAACCACTCCAAGTAGCCGATTGGCTCCCAGCACGCCCGCCGACATGTCGTCCAATGAAATGAAGGGCCGCTGTGCCTGAACTCCAAGTGAACTGCAAACCTTAACAGTAAGTGTGCGGATATCGCTATCATTTTCAGAAATGACAACATTTAAATAACTTCATCATTTATTATTATTAGAGATAACCTTGGTGACATCATTAGTGATCTCATAAAAGCTGCAGTAGGTAGAATTGGAGCAAATATGATCTAAAAAAGTTATTTTTATAAAACGGTCACTGACAGTAGTGCATGAGACCGGTAAAAAAAACATTCCCCCAACTTTATGGAAGTGCAATACTAAATCACTGCAGTACTCATTTAAGGAGAAAAAGGGCAAAGGGACGAGATCCCACAGCTAAGGCCATGTGTTTGTTTAAAGGACCAGTGTGTAACAATTACGGGGATCTATTGGCAGAAATGGAACGTAATATTAAATATGTTTTCTTTAGTGTATAATCACCTAAAATTAAGAATTGTGTATTTTTTACCTTAGAATGAGCCGTTTATATCTAAATATAATATATTTATATCCAAATGACCTACGCTATTACTTACAACAACTGATTCTAGATAGGGCCATTCCCCTTTTTGCGTCGGCCACCGTAGTTATTCTTCGCACTTGGCACTTGGAAGAGACTTCAGGTGGTTGCAACCTCACAGTTAAACACCGCCAGATCCTACACACTGGACCTTTTAAATGGACTGTTTGTAACTTCTTACACGTATAAATCATTCCGGGTCGGTGTCCCATGCGCGCTCGCGTGTGGCTACGCTGTTCAGTCTCAGACTCCAACACAAACTACACGGAAGCACCAAAACCGCAAAGTTATATCTAGTGAAGCCCGTCTGTTAAACAGTGTTGGCCGCGGTCGGAGGACGCGGGGGAGACCGTAGCTTTGGTCTCCAGGGCCGGAGTCTCTGCTGTACTCTGCTCCTCTGCCTGCCTGCCTTCATTCACTCAGCGCGCTCGTTACTCACTCAGCTCGCTCCACCTCTAGACGTGCATGCGCACACACTACATACTGCAGAAGAGTTAGTTTAGCTCTGAGAATATCTAGTGAATGTACAGTGGACATTTGTGCAGAAATAACAGCTGCAGCTCCTCCAGACCAACAGAGGTTTCCCGTGTCTTGTGAAGTGACGGGGCTCCGCAGCGAGTTACTTTATCGTCTCCAACCGGGTGCTGGTTTCTCTGGAGGCTGAGGCAGGAAAAGCCAACACTAGGATCAGCAACTGATTCATGGAGAGACCTCCGTCTGGTCAGCTAACATTACTGCCAAGCAGGTGAAATATAGAGTGATATTGTGGTTTTAGCTGATGTTTTGACGGATGCTCGCTCACATTCAGTTAGCGCGAGCAACAGGACGCTGACTTCCGTTGACTTAACGGCCACAGGTGTCGCTGTTACAACCAATTTCTGATTCTTATAAACAGTCCCTTTTTAAATAGGCAATTATTTACATCGTCATGAAAATTAGACTTATAACAAGCCGACTGTTGTGAGGGCGGAGAGGGACCATTAGCTTAGCAGCTCCCAAATTACATTATAAGAGAACTTGATGGGTCTTTGCTTTTGTGTGAGTGCTTTTATTGCGTGAATAAAATCAAGTGATACAGATTTTGACAGAACCACTGACAAGTTAACCTTACACCCATTGGACTACTTCTACTTTGAGCCAGCTTTTTCTTGTATTTATCTGACCCTCATGTAACTTCACTGCTGCTGTTTGTCTGAACCTTTGCCCTCATGCTGCCTGGTTGCAGATGGTTTTTGGCCGGGACCCCCAGTCCTTGTTCTCCCTGGGTGTGCCAGCTAGGAGTGGATGTGAACTCTGGGGAGACGCTGCGGCTGATTAGGCCATGTCCTGCTGCTGTCATTAGGACACAGTGGAGACACTCAGCTTAATGGGGGAGACACATCGCAGCTAATTGCCTCAATTTGGATGAAGCCCTGTGACAGCTCGCTGGTGAGGAAGGGCACACACAAGGTCAATTGTCCGCGCCTGAATGCTAAACTCATTTCTGATGTGTTATGATTGACCGCGTAGACACTAATGAACAAGGAAGGGTCATTATTTCAGGGTTCAGAGAGTACAGAAACCGCGGCCGAGCACAAGGAGGCCGTTTTCCGCATCGGCGCACCGAGCTCGGCGGGCAAAATCATATCATTTCAACTTTCGTCATTCCAACGTCAGCCCTTGTCATTTGGAAAATGACCTGCTATAAAGTGATTCCCAGGGCTTTCGGTATTCCTCTCTTGTGAAACATTAACAAAGCAAACAACGTCATCAAAAGTACAAACAGACTGCCGGCTCCAACAGATGGAAGTTGTGACGATGAAAGGTAGATTCAAAGACGCAATCGCGCACGTCATGTTTTTTAACAAAGTGCATTTTCATTATCAAAAACAAGAGAAAACCATCATGGAAAGTACAAGAGGAACAATGGACCGAAATCGTATGAATACAACAGCAGACTGCCAGCTCTAACAGAAGGCAAGTTGTGACGACGACGAGATGTAAATCTGTGCTTCATCATTTGTTTGTTTTTTTTCGTTTCGTTTTCCCATGAAAACCTGGAGACAATCATAGTTATAATTATCATAAATTAACATTTTATCCCATGCATGTACTACTTTACATAGCACCAGAAACAGTTGAATCTCTCCAAAGAAGAAAGATAAGGGAGTTGCAGATTGAGGCCGTACGGAAAAACGTGGAGGAACAAGTGGAGAAAGTGGAAAAGAAAGTGGAGTTGGGGTAAATAAAAGGAGAATAGAGGAGAGAATCACAGCGTGATGATGAACAGAAGTATAAGTGAAGTAATCATGGAAAGATAAGATGGAGGAGAAAGTATAGGACATGAAGGGACATCAACGTAAAGGACTAGTAAGTGGAAGAGATGGAGAAGGAGACGATTGTAAATGAAAAGAGGTGGACAAGAAGGAGGAGAGGGTAATACTCGAACATAACTAGT
This sequence comes from Sebastiscus albofasciatus, assembly GCA_916701655.1. NCBI lineage: Eukaryota > Metazoa > Chordata > Actinopteri > Perciformes > Sebastidae > Sebastiscus > Sebastiscus albofasciatus. The sequence continues at coordinate 27,214 of CAKAOI010033793.1, forward strand.
TTAGTCCGACATCAGAAATCAGAAGTGTTTAGTTCCGAATGGCTGTCATAGAGAGGGATATTGTTTAAGTATGTGGATAACAGCGCACCTTTTCAGACGCTCTCCTGAAAAACATTCAGTGTTGCACACAGTTGTTTACATGAAAAGTGACAGAAGTAATTATGTAAAGAATGAAAACCTCCACAACGCCGGCAAGTCTTTGTGTGAAGTGAGTGTGAATGTCGGATCGTCGGTTTTGAAATGGAAGAAGTGGTAAAATAGGATAGAGCAGAAAGAAGGCGGATGCAAGACCTAATGTTGTCACAACACAGGACTTTATAACTTTGATAAAATACCTTAAAAAATATTGAACCATAAAGGACAAATTGACATAACATTGAGGGTATAAGATTTTAGATTTTTATTGAAGGTTAAATAGCGGTGTGTGTATCAACTCGCTGTTGGAGAGAAGAGAAGAGAAAGCAGAAAGCGCAGCTGGTAGCTGTTTATGAATACTGTGGAAAATGAGTATGAGCGTTTCAAATATTCAGTATCGATATTTCAGTATTTTTGACATCACTAGCAAGACCTCTGATCACATATATATACTGTACATACTGAATATAGTATATGCTTTTTCCCCCATTTGTAAAAAAAAATTGACCAGAGCTTGGAGTCGTCTTCCGGTGCTGTAGAGGCGGCTGTCAATTTAATTAAATCAACATATTTCTTCTATTCAGCGGAAAAACATTACGCAGCTTCTTTGTGGACTGAAAACTGTCACTTCTGATTGGTTAGAGCAAAAAAAAACAATCCCTTCCAAAACGGAAAACAGTTGACACAAACAAACTGAATAATTAAAATCTGGTTATCAGACAAGATGGAGAACGAAGAGGAGGTGGAAGACAAAAATTGGACGAGGAGGACGAGGAGGATGCGGTTATGAAGGGAAACCAGAAAGACGGGGATTAGGAAGTGAAGTTGGAAGTGGAAGAGAAGTCAGACACGAGGAAGAAAAAAGCAAGGAGAATGAAGAGGAAAAAGGAGAAGAGGAAAAGGGCGAGGAGAGAAGTCTGGCGAGGATAAAGAGGAGGTGGTTTTTCTGGAGGCGGGTGGAGGTAAAGAGACATGTGGGAGCAGGACAGGGTGCGTGCCTCCATCCCAGACACACTGGAGACACTTTAACAAAGACAGGAGAGGAGACGACATGCAAACACAACACACTAATGACCTCCATCACACAAAAAACAGGCCCGACAATTACAGAAGTTTGTACCAACGCATGAATCCTTCAGATCACATCAGATCACATTTTACTGATTCGGGACATTGAAAACGGTGTATTTACACGAAACCTCGCAGTATAGAACATTTTGGGCCTTGTGAAAATTAAAAGCAGAAACTAAAAAAGACGTCAGACTTTAGTGAAAAGAAAAATGTAGAAATAAAATAGAAGTCAATAAAATGTGAAACATAATTAAATGGAACTTAATAAAAAAAAATAAATGCTAGTAAAGATATAAAAAGATAATAAAGAGCAATCCACTAAACCAATCATGATTCACAAAATTAATCAAGACCAGGTTTATTTATTATTGTTGTATTGTAAAAGTACCCATGCCTAAATGTATTTTAAATGTCATATTATAATAATTATAATTATAATAATAATAATAGTAACAATAATAATGATAATAAAATAATGATGTAAAAATTTCCATACCTAAATGTATTTTAAATTTAATAATAACCAAATTTATTTTGATTAATTTCGTTCTAATTAAATTGATATTTATGTATCATTAATAAAACATAATTTAAATACAAATTATGATGATGAAAATAATATTGATGATAACAATAATTAGACATTAATTTAGGTATAGACACTTTGAAACAAAGACAATTCCCATTTATATTTCTGATTAAATTACAAATTATTAAATCATCCAAATGTTTATATTATGTGAGTATTAATACATTAGGGGCTGTGGGGAAAAAAACAGGTACATAAATTGTGTACATAAGTGTAATTTTACTTTAATGTTCAGCTATCTATTTTTTGTTGCAGTTTAGAAGTGTTGAAAAAAACATTTATTTATTTGACCTTTATTTAAGCAGGACGCTCACTTTACAACTACTTTATATTACAAAACAATTTTTAATATTTACAAATTGAGAAAAAGGTGAAACTTAATAATTACTGACAATAATTATATATGAAAAAACAGTTTCAAATCTTTATTTGTCATATGCACAACAATTACAGTGAAGCAGTCGTGAGCAATGATATTCTTGTATCCTTACAGAACTACAAAATATATAAAAAATTCACGCAAGTAAAAATGAATGGAAGTTATAATTTCAATAAAATAGAATACAATTAAATATAATTTTGTGGTAGACTGGTGCACAGAAGTGATAACGTGAATAAACTAATATAGACATTATAAAGTAAACTGTGTGGGCCGAAATAAGAAATAAAATGTTTCTTTTGAATACTTTTTACAACCTACAACTAACGTTTTGTTGATATTCACCTTTTTATTATAACAGTGAACAAAACAACTGATGGCTTTACAGGAAGACAGCACAAGTAAAGATTTATAGTGCTTTTCAAAACAAAAATTACAAAATGCTTCACAATAAAAGCATTAAATATATCAAACAGGTTTTAGGACACATTTCAGAGAATTCATATTTTTGTTTAATTATGGTAGTTAAATGTAACACTTTTTTCCAGGTAAAATGATATGGTACAGTAAGGTAATTGGAAACAAATTTTTTAGATCCATTAAATGCAAAAGCACATTTGTATAATGAAATTAAATTATTATTAGTTATCAGTTAATATAATCTATAATAGAAAATCTATAAAGATAATATAACATCTATAATGTCAATAGATAATGATCTGCAGCCCTTCAGATCTGCTCACCATATTGCTTGTTTAATAAAATTATGTTTCCTTTATAATCAGCTTTGAGTTTAAATCTAAAAACTCAGTATCATATGTCAAGTCTGTTTTATCCATGTAGCCAAAAATGACAAATTTAATAAATACATTTAAAGATGTAATATAATAAAGATTTCTTCGTTGAATAAGATTAAACCTCCACAAAATAATAAAAAAAACTTCAACAGAAAAAGGGAGACATTTCTGTAATGAATCCGTCTACCAGGACGGACAGACATGCGATAGGTGTCATCCACACAGAACAGAACAGAAGAGTTACAATTGTACGCTTAAAAAAGAAATAAAATACATAATTTCGTTTCCAACATTTGTGAAAGATGGGAGTAAGTAGAGGGGAAACGAGGGGGGAGAGAAAACAGCAAAAAAACAGGAAAGAAGAACAAAAGAAAAAAGAAGAGAGCAATGTTTTGTTCCTCGCTGCCCTTTTCCACTCTGGAACACCACTGGTGGCACGTTCAACCGCTGAAGCTGCTAGCCAATCGCCTCTTCTCGTTTGCCCTGTCACCCTGCATCATTGGGGTCAAAGGGCGCTGTGCCTCCCAATTAATGAGCCAGCGAGCGCCTCAGTCCCCCCTCTCCACTCCCCAAACTCCCACAATTCAGTGGGAGACAGAAATTAAGCAGGAGAAAAGGGAAATCTTTCCAACAGCACCTTAACCTGAACGTCCCTCCAGCTGTTTTGTTAATCCTCCGGCTCGCTGCGGAGACCCGGCGAGGCCGAGTTTGTTTTCATTTTTAAAAAACAATCAGTTTTATTAGACAAATAAGCGCAGTTGCATATTGCGAGCTCCCCTTTTCCCCTGGTGGTAACTGTTCACCCTTGTAATCAGATCATGCCTGCTGAAGGGTCAGGAACAAAGACATGCAAATTCTAATTAAATGTGCAGCGTTGGGACAGGCCCCGTTTGATCGCTGAGCCCTTTCATGCCCCCTAATCGCTCCTGACAGCCCCTTCCAACAGATTCTGTGACAAACTTCTCGATTCAACTGAGGGGGATTTTTGAACTTTGCTTGCTCCTGCGGCCTTGGCTCCAGGTCTGTCAAACAATCCAAATCAATGACCCAATTGACCAGTGGTCCCCTTGTTGATAACCTCAATGAGCTCTATGTTGCCATTCATATTGTCACAGGGCTAAATGCCGATAGCATTTTATGGTAATTAAACACTCCTTTGGTTCCTAGCTTTGAATACAAACACTGGACGGGGGGGCCGGAAAGCACGGGGCAGCACTGGCGGCGATGCAGGTGCAGGGAAACGAAGGAGGGATGAAGCGGAGGCGGGGGGGTGAGGGGGCCACCGAGAGACTGGTACGACCGCAGCACTTTCCCACCAACATGTCCCGGCGCCACCAACACACTCATTAGGTCATTACAATAAGGAAGGGGGCATTTTTTTGTTTTATTAAAAATCTCATTAATCCCACAACAAAAGGCATGTACTGACCTCATTGGTGCCCCTGTTATCTGAATATGCCTTTATATAATGGAGCGTCTAATTGCAACTCGGCGCCTAGCGGCTTTCCCTCCATCTGACCCGGCAGTATTTGGTGTGTGAGGAGTGAAAAGGGAGCTAAAGAGAATTGGCCTCCTGGGGCGACCACTGACCTAATGGGAAACTGGTTTCTGCCACTGTTGGAGAGCTGAGCCTTTCCACAGGTGGGACGCCTCCGGTTACAACTCCTGTAGTTTAAAAACCCTGTGAGTTTAGATCATATTATTTTGTTAAAGTTACTACAAGGAAACTTTTAACTGGTTATGAAACAGTCTCAATGTAATACTGATGCCTCTTTATGACCTATATAAGTAAACAAGACCATCAGGGAGAAGATTGGCTATTTCTTAATGCTCGTCATCGGTGCCACCGGGTCGGACTCTGGCGAAATCAGACGAAATCATCACTAGAAACTTCAGCTCAGACTCATGGGGCATCTGGCAGCGACATAGACAGACCCAGATCTGGCTTTGACCTGCCTCTGGCGGAAGGTGGAGAGCTCTGTGCCCAACAGCCAGCGCCTCCTCCTCCAGCAGTCAACGCTGGAAGCCAACACCGACACCACGCTGTATTGCTGGGCCCGCTGGAGGGAAGAGAGGCACGGGAGAACCAGGACTGAGCGAGGAAGACCCATCTGCAGTAAAAATACGTTTTCTAAAGGGACTCTAGTGCTCGTAAACACTACCGCTTTTGTCCACAGGGACCGCCAAAATCATCATAAAATGAAAGGTCCTCATAGTAACTCTAATACCACTTTCTCTATTTTTTTTTTGGAGGTCTCTTGGAGGTCTCAAACAAGCTCCTCAGGGATAATGGGAAGGTGAGGTGATTCATCTTAAAATTTTCAACAGGTTCAAGGTTTTTGCGCACCTAAAATGTCATTGACAGGTGAGTAGGATCTAACATGCTGATGCATGTGTAATGTTTACCATATGTTCACTATCTTTAGCATGCTAACCTAAAAAAAAAAACTTCTCTGAGAACGAATCGAGGAATCAAGGTCCGAAGGTTTAAGAACCAAAACATTCAGGATTATTTGGATCCTTTTCTTTTAAACTGCAGACTATATTTTTCTTTTTCTCAACAAATGTCATAAAAACACCAAAACCAGCAAAGAATGTATCTACTAACAAGTATTGTGCAAATCAAAGCTTGATCTTCCTCTGTGCCATAGAGCTCCATAGTTGTCTAAAAAGTATTAAAAACACATCAATAAGCCACACCGTTGTACTGGATGACATGTTTCTTCATTACCATTAACACACACACTAGTTGATTTTGCCACATACACAGATACAAATACCCCAAATACTCACTTGAGCACCAAATGTAGATTAATCCGCCGCTTAAAATAGTCCCCAACAAATGCAATATTTACTGTTGTTTGTTTGATAAAAACTGAAGTGACCAGCTGTTTTTTTTTTATGAAAATATATATGTGTGAGCTGTTTTTTAAATCTTTAAGTCTTCATAAGGAACCAGTGGGCTTGGAGCTGAGAGCCACAAGTCAGAAAGTGTTGAAAAATGGACGAACGCATTGTTGGTGTTTTTAAGGGATTTGTTGACAGTAAGAAAAACATCGTTATCTGAATTTATCCCTCATAGTTTTACATGATGATCCACAAAAAAAGATCTTGTTTGTCAGTATGTTTTTCAGTTAAGTACCTTGAATGTAAATGTAAGATGTAACCTTTATATTGTTTCCTGCCTGCTGTGCGTCACTCTGTGTCTACATGTCAGTCACAAAGGATTTTCAATTAATCCTCTGCGTGTTTGTGCTGGAGGACGTTGACATGTCTGACGATGGGAAAACGGGGAAGACGACGCACACATGAATGAGCCACCGATCAGAGTGTGTTGCTCACGCAAAACTCTTCTTTTCGTGATAAAAGCCTTAGTAAAGTGCTGCGTGTGTGGACGATTGTTTGTTCTGTTCTTGTGATGAGAGCGAGAGGTCATATAGAAAGATATTTAGACAGACTATCAGATCATATGTTTGTGTTATTAAATAATAGGTCAGATGGAAAACAAAAAGCAACAGGAAATTCATCAACAAGTCTTCAAATTGGCCCCATCACATCTCACGTCAGCGCTGGCGCGTCCATATAGGTGAACTAGGCAGTTGCCAAGGGCAGCACTTTGGCAAGGGGTCGAAATGTGGGCCAATAACGCTGCACCTGATGTACGATATGCCATATGATGTGCCATATTGCACAATTTGACCATTTTGTGATGCTTACAATTAGTAGTTGGTTTTAGTCTGGGCTGTCTCATTGTTTTTAATTTCCAGATGGCAAAGTTTGGATCATACCTCTGTGTTTATGCATCTCTTCTCACGTGGCCTCTTTCCAGCCAGTCAGGCTTGGTGTAGACTATGATGTAGATGAATGTGACGCACAAGCATGGCTGTTGTTCTCTCTCCTTCCTGTCTTGTAATTTAATTTTGAAATATAGGCTATTACAAAAATTGTTAGACTGATGGACTTATGGACACATACCCCTTCCACGTATCATAGCTACATCACAGGTAGATTTTTAGGCCTGTAAAAAAGTCATTTAAATATGTGTTTTGTAAAATTACACATTTGTTCTTGTGGTTATGACTTGTGTATTTAAATTGGAGAGATTTGCACTGGTATTATTTTGTTTGAGGAGCTGAAATTGGATTGTTTAGCTATACATGATGCCGTCATGACTCTGCTGTAAGGAACTTGGAACCAGGTTATTGGAGTTATTATGCAGACATGTTTGACGCGTTATTTGTACATGGATCTGCAACGTAGTTGTTGACGCTGTGAGCACATTAGCGTTTTTTTTGCATTGTGTGTATTGAATATTGCCGTTTGTGTGTTGTCGCTGATATATGTTGCAAATAAAGGGACGGCATTATTGTTTTTCGTGTAGAGCGACAGAAGTGCAGAAGTATACTGTTTATCATTTACTTAAGTCCTACATTCAAGAGTTCACTTAAGTAAAAGTACAAAAGTATTAACTTAATGTACTTTAAGTATTTTAAAGTAAAAGTACTTGTTTAGCAGAATGGTCCCCTTTCAGGGAGTTATATTATTTTATCATATTGGAGTGGAGCACATTTTAACTATTTTATATATTGGTACAGTATCATTATTTTATAAACAGATCATATGTTTTGTTTGTAAAATATTAATCTGTAAAGTAAGTAGTAACTCCAGCTGTCAGATAAGTGTAGTGAAGTAAAAAGTACAATATTTCCCTCTGAGATGTAGTGGGGTATAAAGTAGCATAAAATTGGAGTACTCAAAGTAAAAGTGCCTCAAAGTTGTAGCCTACTTAAGTACAGTACTTGAGTAAATGTACTTTACACCACTGTGTATATGATATGATGGACTTTAGAAGAACTGGAGTTTAAGGCTCCTCTTCAGTGTTAGCCGACAGGTGACTTCCCAGTTTTTAACCTGTCAATCAAATGGTGTGGTAGTCGTGGTAACGGAGGCTGGACAGCCCTCTGCAGAGGTTAACGTGGACTGAAACTAAACAGCTTGTGGTGACGGAGTGATGAGTGGAGGAGGAGGGAGAGAGCGAAGGGAGAGATGAAAGAGTGCAGGAGGAGAGATGAGTGATCCAGTCATCCAGAGCTACCAGACATCCCAGAGGACAGGAAACACCGTGTTGACCCATAGTCTGCACCCCCTTCCTCCCCTTCCTCCCACTTCTTCCTTTTCACCTCCTACTTCATATAAAAAATGCCTTTTTTTTCACTTATTTGTCATTCCCAGTTCCATACTTATCAATGAGTATGGGTTTAGTATGTGTCAGACGATAACTGTTAAAGGCACAATAACAAAAAAATGTAAATAATTGTCTTCTATTTATGTTTATTACTCACAATAATTAACGTGTTTTTTTTCTTTCAAATCTTTTTTATTGTTTTTTTTTATAGACCAAGCAAAAGTCATCTTAACAAATGTAAAACATGACACATTGTCCTTAACATGAAATAAAAAACAAAAAAGGGACCATCCCTTCGACCTCCTCACCACCCTTCCCATGTTGGTCTTGGTCACATGAAAGGGAAAAATAAATAAAAAATGAAAATAAAATAAAAAAAATAAAATAGTAAATTAAACTAATCAAGAAAAATAAATAATTAGAAAACTAAAATTAAATAAGAGAGAAAAAGTATATGAAATCAGATAATGGATTTAGCAAGAACAAAAAAAGAAAAGAGAAAAAGAATTGAATAAGTACAAAAAATATAATGCAGTTATCTAGGTAAACGGGTTGTATGATGTCTTACGAAAAAGTTATTCCTCCTTTTTCTTTCATTTTCCTACGAATGTCCAGCAACGCTCAAATCATTTTCCGATCATTACATGCATGCAGTCTTTTCAAAATAAACTTCCATCTTCACAGGAATCAACTTCTTTAGGTTTAAGCAACAAAGCTACTTACTTAGGTTTAGGAAAAGATTGTGGTTTGGCTTAAAATAACACCGGAAGTGGCGTTACTTAAGTGTGTAAGTTACGCGACAAATAAATCAACATTCACTTCTGGTTTCATACGGGACACGAACACCGATCACCCATCCACCCCGACCTCCTCCCTGCACGGCATTTACATTTCCTGGTTCACGATTACGTAAATTACACACAAATTGATTTTGTGGGATATACATGAATTACAGTGCATTACTTTCCATATAGGTATAGCTACGAACGGTGTATGAGACCAGCCTGTGTAGGTATACTGTGGTAGGAATTACTGTGAAACTGCACACATCAATGTCTGTAAACGATCAAGTGTTATTGTTTCAGTTAACAAGTGCTTTTGGGTGTTTTTTAATTTGATGTTTTTGTCAGTTTTAGAACTGAAAACCATGGAGCTCTGTTAAACTGGCATGTAACAATGAGACCTTCAGACAGCCAAGAGGAAAACTAGTTTTATCCTGTTTTTTGGATGAGCTATCTATATTTTTAAAGGGCCCATACCTGCCTGTTTAAAGAGTAACACCTGTGACCACACCCAGCAGTGATGTCACATTGTACTGACACACTCAGGAGTACACTTCTGCATCACTGCAGCAGAGTGAGAGATTAAACCACTGGAGGTCAGCAATCATTTTTGCTGCTGTTAAGTTGCTCTTTAAATTAATTTCTCCGAATTATGTTATTTACAGTTTCACATTTGCCAAATTCATTTTAACTGCAGGAAATGCATCACACCTGGCCAGTTTGCAGCTTTTAAAAAGACACAGTGCCGCTATATATCAATACTAAGCCTATAAAATACACACTGCATTATAATACTCATAATATACCTCTTTTTAACAAAATGAATGTTTCCCCACAGTTTTAATACTTACTTTAGGTCAAATAGATAAATAAATAATAAAACTACTATAATAACTTGCAAAGAAAGCAGGAGCTCTTTAGAATAATGATTATGCAGCAATGACTTAATTCTATAGCTGATGTCCCTGAGCTTAAATTAAAGGAAAACGGAAAACAACTTGTTTACCGCTTCCATGGGCAACTGGATGTCAGGTAAAGAAAGCCATTGACAATATACAAAATGTTTATAAGGTAAACTGGAAGTTCCTTTTCCTTGCTGCTGTCCATTTCAATTGTGTGTCCATCAACGTCGCAGCTGATTGATTTCTCATTTGATTTATTTCAGATTTAAACTCAGTTGCTGCCGGTGTTTTTCCTGCTCTTTAAAGCCTCATCCATTCCCCTCCATGCAGCCTCCTCTGCCCTGACCTCGGCCTCCCCGCCTCCCGCTGTGGTATCCCAGAGGCCCCCGGGGCACCAGGCTCCTTCTTCCCCTCCAGCCCCACCTCCACAGGAAAGCCCCCAGACTGCCGCCAAATACCTCCACAGATTCTTCCTGTGGCTCAGATGCGGCGGGAGGCCCCTCGCGGCTTCGCCTCACTTCCACCGCAGGGCCTCGGAAATACCTGAGATCCCTGAGTGTGGTCGCCGTTTATCTGCACCGCTTTGACCAATATCCACTGCCAAGAGGTTCAAACCACAGATGTTCACACTGAGATTCAAATCTGATTTTTTTTATAATGTAATCTGCACACAAAACCACTTTCGGACCCCATGAAGATTAACAATCACACTGGTGTGTTTGCTTATAGGGATCCTAAATACACAAACAAATGAACTAATGGTGAAAAGACACATGATGGGATTGTAACTGTAGCAAAAGATGCTACGTCCGTATTTAGAATTACTCTGGTTGGTTTTCTAGCTGAAATGGAAGGGTTGCTATGCTTCCATTAATTAATTAAACAAAATAAATTGTTTCTACTAGGAGATTTCTTTTCGTCAGTCTTTCTGAACAGCTGAAGCATGATATTGGTGTTTTTTTGTTCATATTCTAAACCAAGCATCTACTG